>JANIPN010480448.1:0-30612 GCA_027478595.1 Erythroxylum anguifugum
ATATATTTACGTATTTTTTTTATAAAATTTTTAATTATATCGTAAAAAATATTAATTTAAAATTTTATTATATAAATCTCCACCAAATTTTTTAAATTTTTAGTGGGGCACCGATTTATAAAATTTAAAATTAATATTTCCCACGCAATTTTTAATATTTTTTAAAAATTTTAATATAAATTTATTTATTAAAATTTATTTTATATAATATTTAATTATTAATTATTATATAATATTACGCGTTGAGTTATATTTATATGAAAATATTAAATTTTAATGTAAAATGGGGTGGGGCTAAAAACTAATGAGCTAGTACTGTAGGTAACTACTCCTCGTTGTCGACGACTGTCTTTTCACACCTCTTACTAAGTAGAACTTGGGTGCGAGCACTCACACTTCAAGTACTTACGTGCTAGAAACCCAGAAGCCTGGATACTTGCCTAGATATAAGGCGTAGATTGTACAGAGATGAACATGCATTATGTGGAGCAGCAGTATTGCACCTCGATGTACTGTGCGAATTCTTGTTCCTGAAATAATGCCTTAAAACATCGAATAACAGCTCGTTTCCGGCAATAGCTACCTAGATATCTATACCGAAGCTGCCTTGAAAAGAGTTGTCGTATGAGGAAGCGCCATTCGAGGCTGCATCTCTCGCGTTTGTCGATCCATGACCATAGGCGGTCTTGACCGCAGGGTTCTACAATAAAATAATACTAGAAATTTTTTTATTGCAATATACAATATATAATATTTTTAACACAGTACACAATACTTACAAGAATTAAAAGTTTTTTAAATTTATCATATAATTAATTTTACATTCGGTAATTCCGGACAAAAATATAATTAAATAGCAGTTATTTGGGGATTAAAATTCGTATATATATTAAATATTTATCTGCTCGCGCGCACACTTTTTTTCCTTTTTTTTTTGAAAAGTCGCTACTAGTAATTGACCATTTATTTTGTATGCGATAATAGCTGCGGGTGTTGAGCATATAAAACTCTGGACCTTAAGTACCCCTACCCCACCCATAATGAACTGTATACTGGCTTGATACACAAACAACAAAATCCCTGTCCAAGCACTAAACATTTGAAAAAACGAAACATATAGAGAGAAGATGGTAGGACAGACAGAAGCATACACTGTACCTAGACGTGCCTAGAGTATTTCCCAAGCCAGGATCAATGTCTCAGCGATCGCAGAACCCGCTCCTCCTCGCTGCGGATGCTTCGCCAGCCCTATTACCTCTACTTCGTTCGAATCCCTCCCTCGCATCCGTTCAAGATGCATCCGGTTATTCTCTTGTCCACGCGTTGACCTCCTACAACCACCTAGATCTACTCAAGACGGTTGTCCAAGAGTTTGGCCTTTCGCCGAACCTTCGGGACGAGGACAACGAAACAGCATTGTTCGTGGCTGAGACAGTTGAAGCATCACGTATGCTCATCGAAGACCTGGGGGGGGATCTCAATCTGAGGAACAACGACGGTCAAATTGCAGAGGATAAGATCAGAGAAGAAGGAGAATTCGAGGCAGTAGCCGATTTTCTGAGAGCTACTCGTATGAGAAATGCTAGTAAACATGACTCAAGACAGGCATCGCAGAGTGGGGATTTGAATCCAAGCCCAGCGCCTCTTCCTATCAGCATCAAAATTGATATGAGAACTATGTCAGAGGCTGATATTCCTACGGATGTTGACGAGACTATGCGAAGGAGGATAGAAGAATTAGCACAAAGAAATGACTTTACAAGTGACGACGGGCAGCAACACTTTAGACAGTTAGTGAAGGATGCAGTGCGAGAAGTGAGCATAGAAGAAAGTAACCTGAGAAGACGGTTACATTGAGAATAAAATAGCCTTCGCGAAACTTTGAATATCTAAAGTTTTATATCGTCTAATTGTGCTGAATATCTACAAAGTCCAATGGTCAATTTTCGTTTCGAAATTTCCTAATTAGTAGCTCTTTTCGCTCTAAAACACTATGTCTCGCCCCGCATTGTGCGGAAGAAATCCATTACTCCAGTAAAAACCACTAGTAGAATCCCCCCCCCAGGACCGAGCCTTAGAACCTTGGGCAAGAATCCTTTGTACAGCGCGGGGAATCCTTCTTCTCTCATCACGGTACCTAGCGCAGGCCATGCCCAATTATACTTGGGTATCGACCCTGCAACTTTTGGGGAGTTTTGGATTCGAGATTTAACCACGTCCATAGGGGTATTGAGGATAGTACCAATTGTCCCCCCAACAGCTCCTGCAGTAACATCGTTCACCATTTGTTCCTTCTTATCGCTGGCCTTTGGAAGCTGTGATCGAATCTGGAAAATACTCCCAAAATAGCCAGCATTCCAAAGAATGTGTCGCCACATGGTGCTTTCTAGCCCGTTATACATCGCCAACGGTCCCTCTTGCTTAACGATCTTTAGAAAACAGTCAACCATACCATTGTATTTACCCGCTTGAGCTTTATCTTGTAGTCGAATCTTGATCAGTTCAAATGGCACAACTACGAATGACTCGGTAGCACCAGCTGTTGCTCCGGTGAGAATTGACAGTTTTTGATCCATTTTAGAGACCCCAAAAAGATCCCGATAGACTTTGCCCCATTCGTCGTTCGCAGCAAACTTTGTCGCTCTTTCTTTTAATTAGCAGCATTCATGAAGAGCTAGAATGAACAACCTTTTCGGCGCTTCCATCAATATTGGCGCGGTGATTCCTCGATACAGTCTTGAGAATCCTTCGTTTCTGATAATTTTGCGAAAACAATCGAGCATTCCATTATAAGCCTCATCACCTGTTGCTTTCCCAGATTGAAGCTGTCTGTAAAGGATCAACAACGGGTTGTTAAAACGACGAAGGAGACGGACACTCTGGTTTTTACAACATCTAATGGGTACATCACAAGTATCTGCAAGCGTTAGGGAGCTAATTTGTTTACTTGACAATAGCCAATACCTCTGAGACCCCGGCCACAGCACCAGCAGCGAACTGATAAACGAACGGAAGGGGTTTCTTCTCATCTGCCATGACCCAGTTTTATTTTAAGTACGGGAGCAAAGTATTGAAACAATATTAAGAGCTTGATTACAGTGTCGCGTCCACGTCGTGCCGTTAACCGAAAACGGCTCAAAAAAAGGATCTTTGAAGAAAACGGACTTAGAAGACTACCTAGGTAGGCAAGTACTGGTAAATATACAAACACCTTGTCCACCGAAATCTGAGGTTTTTAATAATACCTGATTAGTGCATCCGTGAGAGTCTCGAAATATTATAGAATAAAAATTTCAAGATCGATCCTAGGCATGGATGGAGCTTAATCTATCATTACATAATCCTAGCGTGCGGGCCAAGGAGCCGACCCCATCATCACCTTGCCCTAGGAGTAAAATTTAGTCACGTGAGAGTAGCCCCGCCCCCCGCAAGACGTGTCGCGTTTAGACGCGCCAAAGTCAACAGATGTAACCTTTGCCCAAAGCCGTTGAACTTCTCCACCCCAGCAGGGGCAGGAATGTCTAGCAAGCAGAAATCCTTCTTCGATCAGACCCCAAAGGTTAGAACCCAATTTTCTTTCATGCTGGTTCCTTGTTAAGGCAATGAGTCTAGAACAGTTATCAGCGGTTTTGTGGGTTAAGACGGCCTCTTTTCACACACCAACGTGAATCGCATCCTCGAACTATCTCCGCCCCTCCGATAGCAGCGTCTGCTCGCTCTAAATCAAAACTCAGCCGCTACAGATACAGTCCTTTCGATGCTCCCAAAGCATCAGCCGATTTACATCGCGCAATGGCACTAGAAGACAAAGAGAATGAGACCCAAGATGCTATCTATGGCCCCACGAGGCATGGGCCGATAGAAGTTCCTCAAACTCCAGTGTCGCGGGTGCCGTTCGCAGACCTCATAAGTAACAAAGAAGAACTGTTTGACTGCCCAATGCAGAGCACACCTGCGGATAGTGTAACTTGGAAGCATTCGCCTCGAAGCTCAACCTCCAAATCTACCTCCACACCGAGAGGCAAGAAAAGATCCCGAAGCTCTTCTCCTCCCTTATCATTGCAAAGGGAACCATTTCAATTTGAGCTTCATAATTGTCCCCCGGGTCTTAGCTCACAGACCGCTCGCAATTCTCTAGTTACTAATTTGGATAATCCATCTTTGGACTTTGAAAGTCGATATTTTCGCGAATTTCGGACGCCAAACAAACCTCCAGCCACGGTAGCTATAGAACTGATCCACTCATCATCTCCTCAGACACCAGATGTATGTCCGACTACCGCAAAGCTTCGACGTACAGTCAGTTGTGGCATAGCTTACCCAAGTTCAAGAAAAAGAAGGCGGAAGCTGTCCAACGAATATGTTGCTAGTACTTCGAAAAGTACTATCGACAAAAGCCTCATACCATGCAAAAACAAAAAGTCATCAAAACTTTCTGTACTTTTGGATCAGATCGAACAAGCTGGGCAAATACTTCACGAACCTAAGGAGGTAGTGCGAATCTCAAGCTCATCGCCTTTACCGGATCGCTTTAATCGTCTACATACACAGGTCTCTAAGAATCAAATTCATCATGGAAAAGATAACACTAAAGCGAAGATCTCCACTATACCCCACAATCGAGTCGTGCTTGACGACAATACCTTACTATCCAAAGACAACGGATATGGTGAAATCTCGTCTTTGAATGCATTATCAACTAATGGCAGTGGACTTCAACGCAACGGCATTTGCTATGATCTCGAAAGCTACCAGCAGCGTGTAATTAAATATCGAGAACCTGAAGAATCCAAAAAGGGCGAGTTTGATGATGGTGATGGTGGTGATGGTGGTGGTGGTGATGGTGATGATGATGAGATTGACGACACCCTTGCAGCAGATTTGGAAATATTAGCTTCGAAATACGATTCGCAATCTATCCAAGAAGCCTTTCTACCGCAAAAGCAAGCTCAGTATGATCCTCTGACACGCAGTAATGACGGAAACCTTGAAGAGATTGAGGCTGATTGCACACTGTCTAGACAAAAAATAAATGGCTGGGTTGAGCTCTCTTCAGATGAAGAGTTCGGTGGTGATGATTTTGATGATATTGTTGAGGAGATTGGTAATCTCACTCAATCAGTAGAAAACCAGGACACTTGTGTATGGTTAACGTACGACATAAATAAGGAAAGTAGCTGAGATCTGAATAGATGACGAATGAGTCTATCCTGCCACGATTCCTGATAAAAGGTGTCATAAATTCTCAGTACGAAATCTCGAGCGGTAGAAAAGCTCCGGAAAAAGTAAGCGAGATTTCAGAAGCTGTCACCTATGCTAACATGTAAAAGTTACTTCGTCTCCAAGAGCATCGAACGGAAATGATAAAGATTGCAGCACTCCGACAGTCCTGGCTGGATTCGGATACACCAATTGATGCATGGGTGCATGTATTTGGAAATTTTGATAAGAATGGCTTTTGTGTGATAGATAATGCACAAGGGTTGCTAATAGTACACCCAGATAATCTTCTGTCAGCTACTGTGGTCGCTGATGCATACAAATGCCTACGTCGTGCAGTACTTCAGGATCGAGTGAAAGCAACTAATGAAGCTAATGAGGCGCAAGTTTATGGGCATGTTCTTCACGAGATGTTCCAAGAAGCCTTAACCGCGAACAGGTGGGATGACTCTTGGTTCGATCTTACCATACGAACTATTACATCACGCCATCTGGAGGGGTTCTTTGAGCTCAATGTCACAGTCGAACGTGCGGTCCAGCACTTACAAAGTAAAGTTCCTGAGCTTCAATCATGGGCTAAGCTGTTTCTTAATGCTAAGCACAATCCTCGTGCCTTTGTTAAAGGGCCCGGGGAAAAGCTGGTCCCGACAATTGTCACAAAGCTACTAGATACCGAGGAACATGTTTGGTCCCCAAAATATGGCCTCAAAGGAAATGTAGATGCTACAGTTCAAGTATCCATTGTGGACGATGGGAATGCCAGAAATCTTACGGTTCCGCTTGAAATGAAAACCGGAAAGAAACGAGAAAAAGAAGAAAATATGTCGCACAACTCGCAGACTGCGCTTTATACACTCCTATTGTCCGATCGATATGATGTTCAAATTGCCTTTGGTATCCTGTACTATCTGGAAACGTCAGAAATGTCGCGTATTGTTTGTCAGAGGCGTGAGATTGCGGGAATGATTCAGAGACGAAATGAGCTCGCGTCTTATGTCAGACATCGTTTGACACTACCTCCGATGCTGAAAAATCAGCATACGTGTAGTCGCTGTTATGCACAAAATTCTTGTTTTGTCTATCATAAACTCGTTGAGAACGGTGATGGACAAAGTAGTGGTTTAGAACAAACGTTTACTGAGGCAACAAAGCATCTAAATCCTCTTCATGCGGAGTTTTTCAGGAACTGGGACAGTCTGTTGACTAAAGAAGAATCGGATACACTGAAATTCCGCAAGGAACTCTGGACAATGATAAGCTCAGAACGTGAAAATGTTGGGAGGTGTTTCGGCAATGTTGTCGTCAAACCTGGGTCTGTTATTGAAACCAAAGTTACTTCGAAAATCAATCGGTTTGAATATGCGTTCGTGAAGGCAGAATCCGGTCCGAATTTTTCATTTACAGAATCGCAAATCAGCCCTGGAGAGCCAATCGTGGTCTCGGACGAGTCAGGACATTATGCCTTAGCAAATGGATATGTCACAAAGATTCGAAAGTCCGAGATATCAGTTGCGGTTGACAGACGGCTACATAATGCTCGAATGAAGAGCGTTGACTTCGATGAGCAGAACAATCAGTCCTTCGCCGGCATCATGGAAATAGACGGCCTGGGGGGACGAAGCATCAAAGGCCAACGTCAGACCAGTGTGCCACCTAAATATCGTTTAGATAAAGACGAATTTAGCAACGGTATGGCAACAGTGAGAAATAATTTGATCCGCATCATGGAAAAAGATTTATTCGGCGCTCGATTCCTTCAAAGAATGGTGATCGAAAACGCTTCACCAAAATTCATTGCGGCTCCATCGTCTCTAAAAGCAAAGATTGAGCACATCAATAACGACCTCAATATCGATCAAAGAAACGCAGTATTGAAGGTTATGGAAGCACAGGAGTATGCGCTTGTGCTCGGCATGCCGGGTACCGGGAAGACAACCACTATCGCCCACATTATACGTGCACTAACATCTATTGGAAAGAGCGTGCTTTTGACTTCTTATACTCACACCGCAGTTGATAACACCCTTCTGAAGATTCGGAACGATAAACTAAGCATTTTACGAATAGGAGCCGAGGCCAAAATTCATCCCGATATTAAAGAGTTTGCAGATCTTGCTAGCATACCAAAGGCAACATTTGGGGAAGTAGAGAAATCTTATAAAAGCCAAGTTGTGGCAACAACATGTCTTGGCATCAACCATCCCATATTTAACCAGCGCACTTTTGACTACTGCATAGTCGACGAAGCCTCTCAAATAACCCTACCGGTTTGTCTAGGTCCGATAAGAATGGCTTATCGCTTTGTACTCGTAGGCGATCATTTTCAGCTGCCTCCTCTAGTACAAAACAAGGAAGCCCGAGATGGAGGACTGGATGTCTCGCTTTTTAAGCTGCTTTCAGAACGACATCCTTGCTCAGTGATCGGTCTAGAGCATCAGTACCGCATGTGTAAAGACATCATGTCTCTGAGCAACACGCTTATATATAATGGCAAACTTAAATGCGGAACGGCCGCCGTTGCCAATAGGTCAATTCGTATTTCAAACTTTCAGGGGCTGAATCAACACCATTATAGTTTTGCGACTTTAGGTCCATTCCAAACAAACGTTTGCACCGGACCTAATTCAAGCGATTGCTGGCTCAGCCATGCTATTAATCCGTCACGTCATGTCATTTTCATCAACACGGATCAACTTGGAAACTCGGCACGCGAGATCGCGAATGGCTCTCGGATAACTAACCCACTCGAAGTAAATCTCGCAACACAAATAGTTAGAGCTTTTATCAGCGTTGGCGTAGACCCGGGCGAGGTTGGCGTCATTACGCTTTATCGGAGCCAGCTTTCCATCCTTCAACATTCGCTTCGAATGCACATTGGTCCTACCACCGATTCAGCCAGTTCGGTTGAAATGCATACGGCGGATAGATTCCAAGGTCGGGACAAGGAAGCTGTAGTGCTGAGTCTCGTACGTAGTAACGAGAATGGCAATGTAGGAGAGCTCCTTCAAGACTGGAGGCGCGTCAATGTGGCCCTAACGCGAGCGAGGACAAAGTTAATAGTACTTGGAAGCTTCGGGACGATATCCAAGGGAAATAACCTTCTGAGCAAGTTTTGCGGACTGGTCGAGCAACAAGGATGGAGGTTTGATTTGCAGCCGAAGGCAGTGGATGGGCACTTTTTTGAAGAAATGAGTTCGCAACTAAGCGGAATTGGCCCGACGAAGATGGACATGAAAGATCTAAAGAGTATATCGCCAAGGACAAGGTTATCCTCAACAGGAAAACTGCCTTGCAAAACCCATAGGTTAGATCCTGCAACATTACTTAAGGCCAGACCTATTCTGAGGGACGTAGTGAATGACCTGTTAGCATAGATAGAAGTTCTGAGAGCATGCTAGGAAAAGTTTGAGCACACATTTGATTAAGGAGCCATGTGTATTTCTTGAATCCATAAGATTCGTCAATTGTCGAGTACCTAGCAACCTTGAACCGAATTACCTACCGGCTGAGGTGCTAGCTATTTCCCAAGAAATGTACTCTACTTTTTTCTGGTATGGGTGTTTCGTACTCTCTTGCTGCTGAGCTTGCTCTGGTAGACATAATATGGTATAGCCAGCTTGTGACTCGACTCTACTGGTTCCGAATCCATGACAGCTTAGTGCCAGCCACGACGCTTGGCTTCTCTGGGTTGAGAACCTGGGCAATTAATCGCTGTGGCCGCTCACGTGCATTGTGCTACTTACAGACAGCGCCTAAAGAGCGTCTCTATCCAGCTGCACGGCAAGAACCCTCGCCACCTGATACTTACAATGTTTTGCGGACAAGCTTCACCATACTTTGGAACGCGATATCGCGAAAGAAATGCATCAAGCGAATCTCGAGAGCGGACGCGAGGACTTTCGCAGGCTACTAAATCAATCCACTCTAGAATGTCTATTGCTTCGTCTTGATCGGCTCTTGTGTAAGAAAGAAACCTTTCTAGCGGAGGTACCGAAATTTCCAGGTGATGCTTGACTGACGGAACTGCAGTCTTCTCAGTGAATTGGTGAGGCGCTAGCGGTAATTTCCCTAGACATGCGTTAAAATCCACGCCCAAGATCATTGACTATATTTGGATTCTTCACCATTTTTGACTGTTTCATTGGAATTGTAATCGTAGAAGAGCCATGTTAACGGTTCTGTTAGCACGTTCTTGAAAGCCCAAACAATTTTATCGAATCCGTTCTTTCCTTTGATCGTCGATGATTCCCGGAAGTTAATAGTAACTGCTGCTCACACTTAGACGAAGCTTTCCCGAATACAGTAATATGTCTGGTGTTACCGAATTGAGTATTTATATGCTTTCGTCCTCTACTAGGAATCGGTTTACCTACTAGGCCGGTCCGTTCATATTGTTCCTTGGAAATTTCCAACTTTAGAACACCTTTTTGTGTTATAGTTACTACTTTGGTCTTGAAAACGATTAACAACTTACCATCCTGCAAGAAGTGGCTGTGGAGTCCCGCATGATCTCTTGACAGCATCGAAGAATTACCTTGAGAGAGTTAGACCAGCAGTAAGTTTTGTTACAATTGCCATGTCCCACCAGCTTTGACGTATGTACTAAAGAAGTCTTCTTCGAGAATCTGTGATAGGGTCATGGTGACAATATGATATTTACATTCTCGGAGATTTCGTTCGACTTCCAGCCATACCGAGTTGTAGAAATCCTCGGGGATCAAGATCTCTGCCTGTACGTTTGAATAGTGGTTAACATTGCTCTTGCAGCGAGGTGGTATTTTATTTCTTACTGTGTGAGACCAGCCCTGGTTAGCTATGGTGGAAAATGGTCGTTGAATCATCGACTTTGTGTTCCCATCTACCAGCGGAGACACAAGACCTGAGGTAACAAAAATCATGGTTGCCTGCCTACCTGCCAGTTGTCATTCCGTAGTCCATGTTGTCCAAGTATAGTACTCACCACGTATCTTGCGACGCAGCCAGTGAAAAAACTTGCAAGCCCTAAATATCGTCACTTGCACCTCTACTCTATAATACCAAATACCTAACCAGCCATTTATACTCGAGATTTTTTTTTCAAAAATTTTAGCGCTGTTTTGAAGCCGAGAGAATCATAGGCACAAGAATATATATACCTACCTAGGTAGGTACTTGGGGTTTCCAAAATTTTTAAACACTCGCCTACCAAGAACGCAGCTATCAAATAACTACGGATCCGTACGCAGGTACTTTGTACAGGCCGCAAGATGCCTGCTACGGACTAGCGCGGGTGGTTACCGGGCCAAAGTGTTGTGCCGTCGGAAGCGAGAAGTACAAACACGAAAACAGCAGGCGGGCTCTTTTTTGATGTGGGCGCCGTTAGTTATGTGTCCAGCCCTACATACGGGGCGTGAATGCGCGACGCACGTTAGCCGCGCCTGTTTTTTCGTGATTCTACCCATAGTTAGTCTAAACAGGAACACGGCCCCCCCGGGGGTCCTTCTCCAAACCGCCCACCAAGTCTCTCACCCCGGGGCCCCTAGTTGCCGAGCTCCTGTTATCGTTCTCACGCGCGCGGGACCGCCGCCAGCCCGCTCACCACAACAACAACACGAACCAGCTCACTAACTTCACACCTTTCTCGGCACCTCTGCTCTGCACCTTTCCTCCTCCCACTCACTCACGTCAACTTCCTACAATTCCTCATGCACGAATAGACACACTGTTTCTTTACATTGTATCTGCGTGCACTTTTAGACCTTGTCGCCCAAGCAAAGTCATTTGCTTGCCATACATCGTGTTGCTCGGTGCTAAATAGCACGAGACGTGATTGTTGGTGGAGCTGCCAACTTACAACAGCCGTTCCCACATATCTTCCGGCTACAACAACCGCGTCATTGCCTAAGTGCATTCACGTTCAAAACATTCTCTGAAGTTCGACGTTATTGTTTCCTTACAGTAACGCCGCATAACCTTCTACTAGCTTTCGTCTCTAGTCGTCGTAGCTTAAAAGGTACGTGATCCCGCAAATTCAGCTCCAGCAGAGCTCCAACGCGATCAAGCGCATAGGGAAAGCTATCACCATCTGCTGCCATCTTCCACTCCACTTGTTATTAGCTCCTCGTTCTAAAATAATCGCTATCGAATGCGAACACATTGTCCACGGTCCTTACTAATTCTACCGCAGCCCAACTGCCTATCCGGCATCTGAATGCTATTCAATTGAGCTAACATTGCTCTATTTGAGAACCAAACGCGTGTTTGGTCCCGCTCATCAGAAGCGAGCTTGCTCAATGCCTCAAGTAAGTAAACGTGCCATCGTGACGCGACCTTGACGCCTACGTTATTGTCTCCAAACTCGAATATGCCTCTTATACTGGGCCTGAGCTAACGGTTAAACAAGGCGCGTACTATTCGGCAACGTGCCGTGAACGCAGAAAATGACGAAAATGCGGCCCCTGCTCGTCTCACAAGGGCAAAAGCAGCACAACTGGGCGGGCCTGACGAGCTAAGTGAAGGAGTCGTGCGTAAAGCTCTTCAATCGAAGAAGTCTGCTACCAACACACTCAATGCTGGTGGTGCTCAGCGCAAGCGTGCTGCTCTAGGAGATTTAAGCAATGTCGCCAAAAACGAGCGGGCGAACGAGAGTAAAGAAGTAAAGAAAGCATCGGGCGGACCTCTAGCGTCGAAGGCTTCCCAGACTGCTGGTGTGAAGAAAGCCGGTCGGCCCAATTCTACGTTCGCAACTAAAGATACAAACAAAAAGTCTGGTTCTGACTTGAAGCGTCCTGCAAGTGGCTCGGGGGCTATAGGAGGTGCTCAGAAGAAACGATCCATTAGCTCTGGTACAAGCCAAACGACTGCAAAGGAAGGCACTCCCATATTCGAGAATGAAAACGCGTTCCAAACTAATCCGGTTGACCCACAATTGTCTACGGAGAAGCCCACTGTAATTGAACAGGATGCCCAAAACTCGTTTCCTGCCAGCTTTACCCCCGATAATGAAGACGAGGAAATCCCAGATCTTGACGCTGAAGATCTAGAAGACCCGCTCATGGTAGCGGAGTATGCTGTTGAAATTTTTGATTATCTTCGAGAACTTGAAACTACGACCCTCCCAAATCCAGATTATATGGAACACCAGGACCATATCGAATGGAACGATAGGGACGTACTCAACGATTGGCTTGTACAAGTTCATCAGAGATTTCAGCTGTTACCGGAGACCTTTTATCTCGCGATCAATATCATTGACCGTTTTCTTTCCAACAAAATTGTCCAGCTTGATAAGCTTCAACTCGTTGGTATCACGGCTATGTTCATCGCATCCAAATACGAGGAGGTGATATCACCTCACGTTTCTAATTTTACCTACATGGCGAAAGACTACCAAGATGCCGAGATCCTCAGTGCCGAGCGTTTCATTCTTGCGTCACTCAACTACGATCTTAGTTATCCCAATCCAATGAATTTCCTTCGCAGAATCTCAAAGGCGGATAACTATGACATCCAAACTAGAACACTTGGAAAGTATCTTCTTGAGATTAGTTGCCTTGATCACCGCTTTATGGAATTCTGTCCTAGCCATGTTGCTGCGGCGGCGATGTACATGGCTCGCTTGATTCTTGACCGGGGTGACTGGGTAAGCGTTGCACCACCATCAGCTTTTGATTTTGTCTGACAATTATAGGATGTCGTGCTTGCACACTACGCCGGCTACAATGAAGAAGAAATTTATCCCGTGTTCAAATTACTCGTTGACTACTGCAGCGGTGCAATAAAGCATGATGCTTTTCACACAAAGTATGCGAGCAAAAAGTATTTGAAAGGTAAAAGTCTTCTCGTCAGTTTGCATTGCTTGAACTAATATATGGCAAGCGTCACTTCTAGTGAGACAGTGGGCTGAGCGATATGTTGCGAAGCGTCATCAGCGCCTTCATACTTCCAAGAGGTAGGATATGTCATAGTTAAAGTCGTGGTCGTAGAACGTGTCCGCGACAACTTGAAAATTCCTTGGTGTTTCGATACTCGTTGGATATGTCATGCTCCCATCACCTATCTACGACACTACGACGATTGCATTGGCAAGCGAGTCCGACATTTCCTGTGAAATGACCAGTCAGATATCGATGGCCTTTTACCGGCGTTTTGGGTCCACGAGAAAATAAGCATGGGCGTTCTCGATTGCAAATCATGGTTGGAGTGTGACCGTGTTTATTTCTCTTCTTCCTTGTTAAAGTTCGGATAATGATTACGACGAGTTAGATACTTGGCATAACTATGGCAGTCATCAAAAAGCCCGTGTCTTCATGGTCATAGAGTGAATCTTTCCCATCGCTAGCCAAGTAAACCTCAAAACCACCAGCATTGAGTCCTCAGGGCTGTGTGAAGTAGATTGCAGTTCATGCCTTCAAAGACTAGTTCTCTAGAGACACTTATACTACTCATGGTCAAGATGAGCAAGCTGGGGAGCGTTTGCCTAGAGCCTGAATCTTAATGTTTTAGTCTCGCTAGTTGTCTGCCTGTCTTGTCTACTGATCCAAATGCCAAGAAGTCTTCCAACACACCTGATTTAGGAATATGTAGGGGCAGGCATGTTTCAAAATGCTTTTCTGGTTCATAACTGACCTCCTGCGGCCCCAATGATTTTAAGACCTCCAGCGTCACCAGAATAAGCCAGCCAGTACCTACTTGGGTGCCATGCGACGCACTGCGCTGGTTGGGAGGTCTGCACTGTTTGGACGTATTCTCCCGTTTCAACGTGGGCGATTTCAAGCCCGTTACCTTCATCGCTACCACCTACCACGAAACCTCCATCCCAGCTGAAACTAAGGCTCTTCACCCCCCCAACCATCCTGTCCAGCGTGCGCGCACACGCCCAGTTCGTTGTGTCCCACAAACATATCAAGGCATCGGAGCCCCCGGTTGCAAGATACCGCCCATTAGGTGCAAGAGCCAGGCAGGTGCAAGACGAAGTGTGCGAGTGAAGTGTGTGTTGGATTTGCAGAGAAGACAAAGATGAGTTGTATGAAGCGATCTTAACGCTACCATTGCCAGAAGATATCAAGACTGTTTGAAGTTCCGAGTCTGGGTAAGGGGGAGGCGCGAAGATTGTTTGATTAGTCTGAATGTACTGCGGAAGGCATGAGAGCGTCGCGAACGAGGACGCTGAGAAAGCGTGGAGGGTTTCGTCCTGAATGGTATCCCTGGTCAGCGTCTACGGTAGGCTAGCAATCGGATCCGCAGCAGAACCTTCCTGCTCCCTGCGAGCACCATGATGCCGTCTAGGCTCCAGCTCAAGCTTAAGCCATCGCTTTCCAGCTTCACCGTCTCAACGCATCCCTTACTCCGCACGTCCCAAAAACGCACTGTTCCATCAAGAGATACGCTGGCGAGCTCCGACTCTTTGACTGGGTTCCAAGCCACCTGCTCAACGGCTGCTGTGTGCCCTCGTAGCTCGGTGCTGTTCTTTACCTGCGGTCTGTCCGGATTCCATATGCGAAGAGTACGGTCAGCGGAGCCCGTAGCAATCAGATGGCCAGTTGGATTCCAGGCAATGGTGCGGATGCTGTCGGTTGGAAGGCATTAGCATGATCAGAGCGAATGCGTGTGTAGTAAAAGGGTTGTTACGCATGTGAACCTGGCCCTCGTGAAGCTGGATCGTAGTACGTCTGAGTTTTGAGCGTGGAAAAGAGCGTGGAGAAACGATCCTTGGGTATAGCTTTACGGACTGATGGTGGAGCCATCGAATTGAAGGATAGTTACAGTATATTGGCGGCGGCGAAAGTATTCGTGGCGGCGATGGTGGTCGCAGTGGTAGTCAACTTTGGAGCCACCCACAGTCTACCACAATTGCGGGGCGTTCTCCAGCCTTACATGTTCAATGTTCAATGCCTTGCTGGGAGGGAGGGCACGCTAGTGTATATATCACGTGAGTCGCACCGGCCCTATCAGCGTGCCCACCTCTATCCAGAGCTCCTCATATATTTACCTACCTAGGTATATACAATAAGTCAGTAGTAGGCAAGAAGCCGGTGAGGCCGAAAGCCAAGAGTGTTCCTTACGAAGTAGGCTATAGAGAGGTGTTGTATTACACCTATGCAAGAACGAGTGTCTTGCAAGAGGCGCTTGTACCTATTTTATTGAATTTTGGCCTGCTCTGCGCGAAAACCATGTGATAATAGGGGCCCCTTTTGCTGCCTGTGGCATTTCTGTAAAGCGAATTTTGGTTCGGGTAACTTAGAGAATCGACGATCGAAACCCGCAGAATAAGGAAAGGAGAGAAAGATCGTCTTCCGTTGGTTGCCACTATACCTACAGACCTCTTTGTTTTTACTTCGTTTTCCATCTACTGAAAATACCTGCAAAATATGCATTACACAGCAGAGCAACCATCTCATAGCGATTGTGGGGGGGTTTGGAGGGGGGAAGACGGTGCCCCCCTTCCCATGCTTTGCATATTTCCATGATTCTCTACACAAACCACTCGATAGCTCTTCTGTTTTGACTAGTCACGTTCTAGTTTCTCACAGTAAGATCGGATTATGTAAACACTGTTGTTCTGGGATTCCAAGTTCCTTACGAAGTAGAACATCGCTGAAATTCGCTCGCGACCTTGCTAGAGCCATACCGCTCATAGCCGTCACGGGGTTTGTAGAGCTTACTGTGCTTACAGCCAGTGCGAAACCCCTGCCATAGGCCTTAGTACTTAGCAGTCGAAACCTAATGAAATATGCAACACGGCATGCGTAGCTCTGAAGGCGGGTTACAGTCATATGTAGGTCCATTTTTAATCTGTAGGGGAAGATTTTGAGGCAATAGAACACTAAGAATGGGTTTTCTAACCGGCGTTGCTTATGATCCTGCGACACTGTACAATAAACCTCAAGCGCTCTTAACTTTGGCGCTGCATGCTGACCGCTCCGCAAGTGACACAACTCTCGCGTATGGTAACGAGAAATAGGTTGGCCATGGCATTAAATGACAGCGGTGTATCTCGCTCAGAGATTTTCTATAACGCTAAAACCGGATAACCCGTGGCATAAACATGTGGAAGATAGTACTAATAGTAACCTAAAGGACCTTGGCACCGGTTATGTTGATTTGTACCTTGTGGTAAGTCAGCCATGGTTGCAGTTTCACTATCTTCAATGCAAACTGATTTGAAATTTCGTGCTTTGGTGGTTTTCTAGGACTCGAAGGGAGCAAGAGCTAACTTGAAACCAGCACTGGCCTTCATCGACGGACCTTACCCAGGTAAGGATCTCAAGAAACACTATCCCGATTGAGATTTTGTCAAAACATGAGCCGAGTTACAAAGGCTACCGTCTACAGGCAAAGTTAGTGCCGTCGGAGTGTCTAATTTTTTGAATTACGAACTTAGAAAAACTGTTCGTTACTCCCACGACCACTCTCACTCCCGCTATCAATCAGATTGAATTACACCCGATTCGTCCCTCTCCTAAGCTTGTCAAATACTGTATGGATAAAGGCATACATCGCAATGGTTATAGCTGTCTTGGTACCTCCAATAGCCCATTAGCAAGCGACAAGACACTAAAGGCCGTTGCCGAAAATGAGTCAAAAGTACGGCCCAGTTTCTGCTGATATGGGGTGTGCAGCATATTTGGAGTGTTATTCCCAAGTCAGTAACCCCAGTTCGTATCGAAAACAACTTCTTAAGGTGTCGACGGTTAGGGGGCATTGGCTCTTGAAACATAAGAAAAGGAAATAGAGAAGGCCTTATCGTACCTCGGAAATCACAGAATGGGCTTTCATTTCTTCCGGCCAAGTGAGCGCAACCTGTGCTCCGGATTTTTGTGCTTGTATCCTATTTTTGTTAATAAAGGACCTTCAATGAGTTTTCCCATCTTCATTTGTTGGTTATTATTTGCTACAGATGCATCTAGACAGTCTCAAATACTTACTCTGCCTTTATGGTAGATCTTGTTCGAAGTCCTCTAAAGACTGTATTGTGTTATTATAATGCCGTGTTTTCGACAGAAATCTACAAATTTCTTGTATTCAAGGTAGGGTTGAAGCTCCAATTAGTAAAAGACTATACAATTGCATCTAAGCTGCCATTTTTAGGTGTAAGCCTTATACTATAGGGTACTATGGAGTTCATTCCTTTTAGCCCAACAGCAACGAGTTTAATAACTTTGTTTGAGCTTACTAGATTTGGAGGAAATGGAAGCCTTAGTCTAGTCCGGGTATTGACTGATCTCGTATACCCTTGGCCTAATAAAGGATTTTTGTGCAAGGTGTCTAAAATCATGCGTGTTATCAAAAGTTGATATAGATCTGGGAAAGAGTATCTTCACAACTTTTGTTGATACATTTTACCGCAGTATGATACTTTCTATCCCCTGCGCCAGTGGAAAAGTGCCCCAATTAAATCAGATATAGTGCCCGAGTGCTTAATAAGTGGGGAAATATTATTTGGCAAAAAATTTATACCATTGGGGCACTTTTCCAGCGGCGCAGGGGATATCCCTGGAGACTTAGCCTTTATGTCTATATACATAGTAGTTACTTTGTATTAAAGGAGGCAGGTCACGCATGTAGGTGGCTATGGATGTGAAGGTGTACAACCTCGGTCCGGGCACCCCGCATTGTAGATATGCCAATTAAGTTCAGGTATCGGAGTATCGTCCTACAAGTATTTTCTTTTTCACCACTGACAAAGTCACGAATTTTTTATTTGGATAGAAATCAAAGCTATGGCTGACACTCTTCCGCCTTTTCCTTCGGTACCAACAGCAGACATTCTTCAAGTTGATTACAAACAACTTCAGTTGGGGGCGGAGTCTGAACTTCAGGCAATATACAATGCAGCAGTGGGCTATGGCTTTTTTTATCTCAGCAATCATGACATTGACTCCTCCCCAATGTTCCAATTGGCTGGCCAGGTTTTTAACTTACCCTTGGAAGAGAAGATGAGATATGATATGGGTACTAGAGGCTCTTACTTCGGTTATAAGCGTACTGGAGCTTTCGTAGGCGACGATGGTCAACCCGATCAAAGGTTTGTGGAGTTCTTGTCGGTTGCTTTTTCTCTGTTTGTTATTGACAACTTCTAGTCAGTTCTATAACATATCCAAAGATGACATGCTCAACATTGACGGGCACTGTTCCGAGGACCACCCCCTTCTGATCAACCGTTCACGCGAATCTATCCGAAGCTTCATGGAAGCATGTCACAACCTGGTTGACTTGGTGCTTCGAGCTCTTGGTAAGCAGCTTGGCTTAGAGGAGGAAGCCTTGCCTAGTATGCACCAAATTAGCCAGCCAAGCAAGTGTCAAACACGATTAACGCATGCTCCTCCACTTCAGTCGGGACTCGTATCAATTCCCGAGCACACGGATTTTGGAAGCGTCACTGTTCTATTTAACAATCTAGGGGGTCTTCAAGTGCTGAGTCCCACAGGTAAGGAGTGGTTATATGTCAGTCCTCGCCCAGGATCAGCAATTATCAACTTAGGCGATGCTATTGTAAAGCTGACCGGAGGGCGCTGTTTTGCCGGACTCCACCGTGTTGTAGGACCGCCAGGCGAGCAGGCACATCATCATAGGCATTCGGTAAGTATTTCATATAAGAAACAGCGGGTGGTATAATAGAAAAGGAATTTAGCTTTGAACTTGTTAATTCTCTATAGATTGTGTACTTCTGTCGTCCGTCTAGCGACGTTAAACTTCGTTCCCTGTTCCAAGAAGACAACGAAGACGAGTTTTCTGCTCTATCGAGCGACGAATGGATTAAGAAACGTGTCTTAAGTCTTGCTTCAAGCAGCCAACAACCTCATGTTAAGAAATTTCGTGCTGGAACAGCACATAATAAACCTGATGTTGCACCTAAACTGGCTGGAATCGCTACTACAGCTAAGTATGCAGCTTCTATGCCACCTCGTGGTTCCGTGAAGATGGGCAGGTAATTGAATATAGGTATTTGATAACCTAGGATGGCCTTTGTAGAAGCGCTTATAATGCTTTGAAATAGCATTCCTTATTTTTAAATAGCTTAATTGTACTGATAAACTGAAAGCCAGAATAAGAATGATAATAAAATAGTCGCTGTAGATCTACATGGCGATAAACTCATGCTTCTTTTTGGTTCCGGGAAATATCTGGTACTAAAGCGAGGGCATCACCGTACAAGAGCAATTTCACATTAGCAAGCAAGTACTTGAACTCTAAAAGTAACGACCTACATATTCTATTGACTCGGGCAAGTAAGTAGATAGGTATTCAACCCGCATTAACAACCTTGGAAGCTGTCATCATAACTTTTACGTATGAGTACCTATTGGCGACTGTTTGGAAGGATGCGATTCCTAAATGCGATTTTAGTTATCGTGTGAATACTTTATTTTTAAGGTCCATTCGTGAACATGTAGCCTGACAGATGCGATACAATATAATTTAAACTGTCGTTTATGGACATACCGCGAATCGCTTGACTCCAGGTCGTACTTGCAAGTAGAAATGATGAGAATGATTTGCGCTAGTTGAAGGCTGATACTAGCTGCAGTTAGGGGTGCAGGGGTTCGTTAGGCTTGGCAGCAGTTTAGACTTCAAATGTTAGTGAAACATGCTAAAAAGTCAGATCCAGGAAACAGAGCTGAAAAGTTTAAGCAACTTCATTGACTTTCTTCGCTCTAGCCAGCAACCAGAGGTTCCACTCTGGTTGCTCAAACGTACGCGATATGCGTCACCCCCGACTTGTCATCTGGAACCCTCAATGGCTCGCATTTGCTCGGAAGTCCCCATCCTGCCCAAAATCATCTATCCGGAACATGCAACAGCGCTTCGCCACGACTGTATCAGAAGAGGAGAAGCATTCTGGCGCCTTTCCCAGCCAGTTTGTAGACCGGCCGACAACGGAAAAACTGGTGGATATCCAATTGCGGCGATACAAGCCACGCACACCGGGAGTTCGTCACTTGATACGGCCTATCAATGATCATCTGTGGAAAGGGCGTCCATTTCTGCCACTAACGTTCCCACGACGAGGCCAGCACATTGGGGGGCGTAACAATACAGGCCAAATACGCGTACGACATCGGGGTGGAGGACACAAACGACGGGTTCGAGTCATTGACTTTGCACGCTGGGAACCGGGGCAACACCTGGTTGAACGCATCGAATATGATCCGGGGCGAAGCGCACACATTGCGCTGCTACGTAAGAGAGATGGCAATACTACGAAGACTAAATACAGTATCAAGAATCTCAGCTACATTATCGCTGCGGAGGGTATGAGAGCTGGAGACGTGGTACAGAGCTATAGAAAGGGGGTGCCTCAATCGGTAATTGATAGTTTGGGAGGGTCAACTGACCCAGCTATGATTGCAGCAAAGACTGCCTGGAGAGGAAATTGCTTGCCACTACACATGATCCCACCTGGCACACTTGTCTACAACGTGGGTTTGTATAAAGAGAGAGGAGGCCAAATGTGTCGGAGTGCTGGAACTTATGCCACAGTCCTAGGCTTGGAGACTGGTGATAAAAAATGGAGCAATCATGTCAATATGCGGCTACAGAGTGGAGAGGTCCGTCGAGTTCACAAGGATGCGTGTGCTACAGTTGGGGTGGCGAGTAATGTTAACTGGAATAGGCGGCAGCTTGGAAAGGCTGGCAGGAGTAGATGGCTTGGAATCAGGCCTACAGTACGTGGTGTTGCCATGAATGCTAATGAGCATCCTCACGGTGGTGGCCGTGGCAAATCGAAGGGAAATCGGCATCCAGTGAGCATTTGGGGCCGGACGCCGGTAAGTTTTCATCTCATAGAAATGTCTATTCCCTCAGAACCGAAGCCAAGCTAATAGCATTTCGGCGTAGGCAAAAGGAGGCTACAAGACACGAAAGAAGCGCAACATAAATAGAGCCGTCGTTGTACCTCGACCGCGTAACCAAGGCAAGCGCAAGAAGGCCAGAGGCAGTCAATCCTAACTTTGCAATGCCTATCGCCAGTAGGTAGCGATAAAAAATATGTCGGATCTAAATAGATATAAATACAACATAAATCACATTGTTACGACGAGCAAGCATATTTCATGGCTGTTCGTGAATAACACTAGAATTACGTTGGAACTGGCATCCAATGTCAGTCATCTCGAGAAGTGCATGAACACGCTGATATTTCTTTTCGTCCCACATAAACATCGCTCTGGCAAGCTACGAAGTGATTGAATTTTAGAAACACGAAAAGGCTTCACTCAATTCTCGTGCCAAATAACATGAGCACATGCGGAATCTTCTAAGGTACAACGTTTGTTCACGTCAAGCCCTGGTCGGTTGTCTAGAGACTTGGAATCCAATGAATTATGGGGTCCAGAGTTTGCTGGAAGCAACGGGGTGTTCACACAGCTTATATGTCTTGGGAACCTTGTTGTCTGGGGGGATACTAAAGGGGCATTCATAAATTTTTCTAGAAGGATTTCTAGCAAAATAAATACCTAGGTAAGAATAAGACGAATGCATCGGAAAGTTCCCAAATCATAAACGATTTATCACCCTCTATCAACTGCCTAATTCTTATACTAGTTACTATGAATTCATGATAGAGTTGTCGATTCCCTCGAGTTAGTTAGCACCAAAACTTGAGCGTACATCGTAGCTTCAATACCTAGGTAGATTCAATATTGAGATGACTTTAGCATGAAGGTTCTTAATAATTAGCACTTCTTGGCTGCCGACCGATAAACGAGTGAAACGGGTAAGATATGCGAAACATTCGTCTATAATAATTCTCAAACCACCCCATCGGTCTTCAATAACACATTTTCGCTATAATAGAGCACGGACGTCTGATTTCGCTTTCACTCTCTAGGCCCACTTTACACAAAAATGGATCGCTAGATATTAGTTCTATCTTGTAGTCCCGCCCCCTGGGGAAAATAATCGACAAGACCCCATTAAAAGACCACTCTAAGTTGGGAAAGTCAGCAGGAGAGAAGTTGGCCCGATGCAGCTATCCCACTACTGATCTGAACATTAGTAATTTGGCCAAGAGGTGAACATGGCTATTGCCGTAGACTCCAGTTCACTCTAGACCTTTACTTACGCATCCTGATGGGGCCTTAGATGCTTCCGACAGGCCGAATATCTTTGTGCTGATCCTTGCAGTGGTAAGCACGTTGTGCAGCACCAGCTTACTTCATTCTGCAACGTAGCAAGAAATGTTTCGAACTGAAAATGATATTGTAAGTGTGATCTTCAGGTGCCGTACGTTACACCGGGGGAACGCAACATTTATTCCGAGCTGAACAAAGAGACAAAATCTGCAACCCTAGCCACCTACGCCGAAGTCTTCATTGGTTACAAAGGAAGTATGAATGTATGTGCCTTAAGATGTTGTGTAAACCTTCACCGCGAGCGTGTAGAGTCATCGCGGTTCGATACCTTATGTGGCGCTGGGCCGACTGGGGAGGTAGATGCACGTTTGCTTGACCTCCGCCGATTGGCTTGAACATTTCAGCTTGTTTCAAGATTAAATGAGATGGCGTTTTCGATTCTCGTAACTCTGTGTTCTTATCCGAGAAATTCGTGTTTTGATTTTTTAACTCTGTTACTGCTAACAACGATGATCTAATGATTTGGTTTTGTGGGTTCTCGAGATCTGGCGTAGTCTGTTATCATCGGCAGCCCCCCCCGTTTCTAGTACCTGTGAAGACATATGCTCTTGTCTTCTACTAAGCTAACCGTGAAACTATGTTTTGGTTAAAGGTGGCTCACGACAATAAGACTCCAATACAACGAAAAAGTTATCACTAGGTGCCGACTTCGAAGTCGTGTCAATACAGATACGAGCATATGAAATCGGCACATTCCCGTTTTGAGAATATCTAAAGAAGCTACCAAATAAATATCACGTTTATCAACGTGTTGTTCACATAACTAGGAGCCAAATCCTAGCCGGTAGGTAGCGCATAAATACTGGCCTTAAATTAGCCCCTGTAATCTTCATTATTCTCTCAGCAGAGTATGAATACAGACCTTACATTTGGAATAATAAGCATATAGTTGATATTAATTGCTGTTTACCTACTGGGCACAATAGTTTCGAAGTACTGTGACCGCCATAAGCTGCTCTGATTAGCGCCTAAGGTGTAGATGCTCGTGGCCTGATAATACATAATTTTTGCTTGGAAAACATGAGTCTCAAGAGAATTTTTGTTTGGAAAGATTAGAAGGGGTTTAATTTGATGATGAAAACTAGGTTTAATGTCGTTTTATTCTTTCGAGTGACTGCGATCTGTAGTCATTGGAAGGATACGTTATAGGCCACTTTGGGTTGCCTGTTGGCTCTCTTTCAATCGTTCTTTGGCCTTAAAGAAGCCCTGGCCTACCCTCCCCGGGGAGGAGGAAGGAGAAAGTTGCGGTTGCAAGCAGATCTTTGTTCTAACTGACCTTGTCACGAACTAAGCCCCAAATATGTATGTTGGGGACGATCGTCGCGCTTGAACGAAACACGCCTGGTGCTGATGATTTCAATTAGTGATATCTGACGTCCTAAGTCTAGAAGTTGGAACACGGCGACCTCGACCTGGCCTACGGAGAGACTTACATAGTAGACAAAGTTCTACTAAGTAGGCAAGGGAGCGGGCCTAGGCATCTAGACCCGTCAGCTGAGTGTGCAGTCGTTTTGAGCGAAAGGGAAACTCAAATCGAGCGCGAACACCTAACGCGGCTTGAGGAGGCTACGGGGGCGCCGACGGAAAGGTTGCTGTTAACAATCGCAAGCCCGTGATCCTGCATGTTTGCGTGTGGGGCTCGGGCCAGTTCGTCCCAGGGAGAAATAAGCTTGAAGTGTACGGATCCGTATAGTTACTTGTAAGTACTCGTACATAGTACTTGGTTCCTTGTGCACGTAGCAGATGAAGAACAGCTCGTGCATACCTAGGTGCCTACCTAGAACTAGCTCGTACCTAGGTAGTTAGTGGTACGGTCGGTGGTGGCTGACGGGCGCGTGGTGGGAGTGGGAGGAATAGACTAGGACAGGCCACAGATTATTTAGGGATGAGGCGCTGATGTTTCGGGCATGCCGTGCTGTGCTGGAGGCAGTGGTGTCCTGGATGGTCCCGGTTCTGCACATGCTTGCCCGCGGGCCACGAGGTCGCGGGGTGTGGCTTCACGTCTACCGTTTAAGATTAACAATCAAATGATTCCCCTCTGCGTCAACGGAGAGAGATCTTAAGTACTATGAAGTACTGTATGGCAGTGTGGCTTGACAAAACCCCCCCCCTTCTGAACAGCTTCTGAACAGGACAAGGGTGGCAAGGGAGAAAAGGGGGTCACCCGGGGATGAGCTGAGAGAATCAAAGGAAATAATAGGAAATCTCTCGGTTCACCCTTTCTCTTTGTTTTTTCCCTATTCCTTGCTTCCCTTGAAAGGGGGGGGGCGAGGTTTCTTAGCTGAGGCACGGAACAATGATAGACGTTCTCCGAAGGGGCGATCTCTCTAGTTAGGGGCTTAGGTCTACGTATAAGCCTGCTCCACTCGCAGATATTCGGGAGCTCTACCATACATCGTGGGGGCATTGATTTACTGTCGGCGTATACCGGCAATCTCCCTATTCTCTTGTGGTAAAGGCCTAGAGTTGAGATCATAGTGAAATGTGGCTTGAGATCAATGATCTTGTTTGTGTTGACTGGGAGATGGAGGATAGGGCTGTGGTCAGCATGATGGCGATCACGATAGGCGGAGCTGCAGATGTAGCCTGTAGCCCGACCTTTTGCTGTGTCGCATGGCCGCCTGGTCTTCGGACCCTGGGGCACTGCAGACCTCGTTGAGCTTGTATTGTACTGCAGGCTGTTGTTGCTGGCACAGACGGCGTAGCAGCAACCCGTCATAGTCTTTTATGACAAAACCAATCTGTGTCCTCGTAGCCGTATCTGTGCGCAGATTTAGAGCTTGCCCAAAGTGTAGTCAACCGTTGAATGGACTGATGGTGAATCGAACTAAAATAATAATAGCTCGTAGCTCAGCGAACATGGGCGTCTTCCTATAGACATCTCAGTCTCCTAAGTCAGAATATAGCGTCTGCAGCTACTGATCGTACATTCCACAAACAGGTATATCTTACCCAACATCCCGCCATATACATTTTGATTTTTTCCCTCCCTCCTTAACGGTGTTACTGCCACTAGTTACTGCTGTTGTAGCAGAAGGTCGACTTGCCTGGTTGCAGACGTGACTGGCACCAGGCATCATCTCTAGCTCCGGCTGTCCTCCACGCTTACTAGCGCCTGACGAGCTTCATATCACCTCGCTCCTCGAAACTTTTTTAGACCCGAAGCCGCGTCTTCCACGCCGCGAGGCTAGATCAACCTGCACACATTTTATACACAGTATTTTCTCTCCATCTTACCTTTTCCTACCTCTACCTCTCTGCCACTGTCTTTCTCTCTGTCCCCCCTTCTCTTATTTTAGATGTTGTGAACCATGTGACTTTTCCTACCGATATCTTCACGCCGTCGTCGAGGGAGTGATTGAGCTGCTCACCAGGGATTCTCCGTACTATTCTGCGCGGAGCTGAAGCCACGCGTAATCCGTGCTATCTGCGAACACAATTACTGTTGTGGCTTTTGCAGTGTTAAGTACACCATCTGCTCCTGGTTTTCTTTCTGAGTCTCCCGATACCCTGGACACGTGCTGTCTGCTCTCTATTTTCTCGCAAGATCTGGATCAATTTTATACAAAATATCGCTGGTATTCTCAGAAAGATTCCTTCGTCTAGGCTCTGTCAACGTCGAAAAAAATGTCGTCTAGGGATAGTCAAGGTGAAGATGATGCTCAGTCGCCCTCAGAGAGCGGCGGCAATGGGAAGCCAGACACAGGCTCTACTGGGACGACCACGATCTCTAAGCAGAAGCGGATTGCTTGCATCATATGTCGTCGAAGGAAACTGCGGTGTGATGGGAATAGACCGAGCTGTGGAACCTGCTCGCGACTGAACCATAAATGTTCCTACGACGAGATTCGAAGAAAGAGCGGGCCAAAGCGGGGATATGTAAAAGATTTGGAAGCAAGACTTTGTGCGACGACATTATCTCGACAGTTGAACCCTAGCTAATGCGTTCCGTAGGTCAACTTGAGTCACAGCTTCGTGCTAGAGACAGTGTTTTGCAGTCCCGACAGAATAATGCCATATCCCAGGGTCCCTTGAGGGTTCGGAGCAATGAACTTGGAGGAACTATGGGGCAGGATATGATGGCAGGGTTTGCTAATGTGACTGTAGATCCAGGCTTAACGTCTACGCATACTGTACCAAACGTTACGATCACAGCCAGCAGTGATAACAGCTCATCTGCTAATTTCCCCTGGGAACTGACTAGTCTTGGACTCGAAGAGGCTTTACCCCCAAATGAGTTTATAGAGGACATGTAAGTAATCAGATGGACACAATATACATCAACAGCTGAACACTCCAGGTATTCCATTTACTTCGAGAAGATTGCGCCTTCGTTTCCAATGATTCACAAGTACAGGTTCTTAGCTGCGATGAACCTAGCACATCGGATGCGCCCAGCTATTTGCCTCCGATATTCTATGTGGGCTCTTGCTTGCTCAGTCACCGAGAAATATTCCTCGTATGCCGATATTTTTTACCAGAAAGCCCGCAAATATGCCGAAGCGGATGAAATGAAGGGTCATGGCGAGTCCTTTATGACGCTCGGCCACGCTCAGTGCTGGGTTCTGATCACCTCGTACGAATTTAAGATGTTATTCTACCCAAGGGCATGGATGAGTGCCGGAAGGGCCTCTAGATTATCTTTAATGCTGGGCCTTCACCGTCAAGATGGGAATGGTCTCGAGGTCAAACGGGTCATCTCTCCTCCTAAGGACTGGACGGACATAGAGGAAAGACGGCGAACATTCTGGGCGGCGTATTGTAACGATAGATACGCCAGTATTGGAACTGGGTGGCCAATGATGTTTGACGAATGCGATGTATGCAAATTTTTATATGGTTAAAGAGTGACGACGTTAACAAGCAGTTAGATTACGACCAATTTACCAGCATCATCATACGCCTTCGAGAAAAGTATAGAGGAGGAAACGAGCTCCCTAGTTGATGGTATGAGTCAGGAGGGGGCAAAGAATCTTTCTTCCTTCGCCGGTGTTGTGTTGATGGCATGCCTTTTCGGAAAGAATTTATTGCATCTTCATCGGTCTACCGATGGTGATCGACCTGACGATCCGTCCGGGGAGTTTTGGAAACGCCACAATAAGCTCGACAGCTTTGTCATGACATTATCTATGAACCTTCCGGATCATCTCAAACTACCAGAGGGCATCAAAGATGCTAATGTAATTTTTCTGAACATGACACTTCTAGCAGCAACCATTTGTCTACACCAAGCAGCCATATTGAAAGCAGAGAACCACAACCTGAGCTCAAAGCTTATTCGAGAGAGTACTGATAGATGTTACAACGCCTCGGAGCAGATTATCGCCCTCACACGACTTGTCAGTCAGGTCGATCTTGCTATTATGAATCCCTTCATATCTTTTTGTCTTTACGTCGCCGCGCGGATATATACGCATGCGTACAAGAGACGGCCAAATGATGAATCCGTACGATCTAATTTAGACTTCCTCATGATCACAATGCAGGCACACCGCAAAAAGAACCCAATAACAGAGTCATTTTTGGTACAGATCATGGTTGAGCTGGACGCTGCCGGTCTGGACCACGCTCTTTACCGTCAGGATCCTACCATTATGCGAAGTACAGAAGACCTAGTTCGCGAAAGCGATAAGTGTTCTCCAGTCTTCCAGACCCAGTCCAAGACCCAGCCCAGCTTTCATGAGCTACATTCGAGGGACTCAACTAGCCCCAAAGCCAGTAATCTTTCCTATGCAGCCTCTCACTCGAGCGGGTCGCGGGCACATTCCCCTCAAATACAATACCAGTCTTCCTTCGTTGTCCCCAATCGCGAATCCTCGTCATCTCTTCAGCTCAGTTCGCATCACACACAATACGCACCACAAAACTTACCCACCCCAAGACCGGTCTCGAACACGGTTCCTACCCAAGCCTGGGTTGACCATGCGGATACAGAGAGCGGCCCGATCCACAGCTCAACTTCGTACATGCGCCAGGGTTCCGTACGTTCACTTTTCGCCTCGCCAACACCAGGTTACGACACTTTACCACCCTCGGCGGAGCATGTTAAGCGTGCATCGTCGCATCCAACGTACTCACCTCAGCCACAGCTCCACGAGTCTGACCCCATGGATTCGGCGGCACCTAGTGGCAATCCGTACTTCTCGACGGCGACTGCTCCTTCAGGAACCACGGCCGAACATTATACATTCGCACATACTCCGGGTGGTACCTATCCTACTTCTCAAGCACCGCCACCACACGGGAGTTTTGGAATGGCTCCAGATACGGATTGGGATATGGGGCAACCGTTACATGAGGGTGAGTGGGGTGCAGTCATGGAAGGCATGAACTGGGGCGAAGACGCCAGTGGAGGAATTCACGGAGACGGAGGGGCAGTAGTACATGGCGAATTCCATGCCGGGCTGCCGTCGGGTTTCCAAGGGATGAGCTGGAGGAACATTCCAGGGACGGTCGGAGAAGACCAATAAAAGTCCGTTGTCAGCTTGGGATCTAAGACACGGATGGGAATTATTTCTAGTACAAAGTGACGAGCAAATGAATAGAATAACGTATGGAATAAGGAGGTTGGGATGGGACATAGAACTATTTGCATTTGAGGCACTGCTGACCCAAAAGGGGCATGGTTATGTAAAATGAGCTGCCATAGCCGCAAGGCTAAGGATATCAGGCGCAATGCATGGGTAATAAATAGGATTCAATATCACGTGAAGGAAACAAAGCTGATAACCTCGCTTTTTGATCTGCTGTGTACATTTACCGCTTGGTACGCAGAATCTCCATGGGAAGAGGTCCGGAATGCTTCAAATGACTAGCTTGTCAAAAGGACTCAAAAGCTCCTGAAAAAGCAAACTTACCTAACCTGGTAACCACAAAAGCCAATATGCAACTCATTAAAAGCTCCTTGCTACCACCGTCTCGGCGGTTGCCATTGCCCCTCGAGATGTTGCTGAAACTCGCAGCAACCTTCAGACTGTGGACTCCCGCACCCGTAGCTTGACCAGCACCATCAATGGCTGGAATGGTAGTCTCTTTGGGGCCATTCCCATACAAAATGCCGCCAATGCCCTTCAGACTGCTATCGACGAGGCCGTCACTGATTCCTCCGATGAGACAACCTACAGTAGCGCTGATTCTCGCAGCATCCTGAGCTACGTTACTGGTACCCTCGAGCCTGACATCCAGGCTGCTCTTGATGCTTTTGTTCGACGCAAATCTGACTTTCGCCGAAACAGCCTAGACGGTACTGTCCGCGACCGCTTGGCTGAGCTGAGGAGCTCCTCCAACGAGCTCGCCACCAATTTGGTCAACATCGCAAGCTCTGATACCAGAGCTAACGCCCAATCTGCTCGCACTAGAATTGACAATCGGTTCGCTGCCGCTCAGCAGGCTTATGCCTCCTAGATTACCGATGACCATTAGGCCAAAAAACTTGAAAAGGTGATATGACAAGCTGTTGAGAGATGGTTCATGGGAATTTAAAAGTATTCTCTTGGAGTTTGACAACGACTGGAGTGTATGTACCAAGCAGGTAGATACGATATTACTCAATGCTACCCAAGGTATTGACTTGAACATATAAAGCACATGAGTTCGTAGGATGCTTGGAGTAGTAAGAAAATCTTGATTATCCACAAGAAAAAGTATGTGGATTTAAAGGAGCAGAACATATAAACTTAAGTCCGCAAGTGAACTCGGTTAATATTCACTCAAGAGTAAGCGTCGAATTAAAATATGAGATGGAGCCTAGCGACCCGTAATGCTCATGAGGAATATCCAAGCATGAATTAAAACACGAAAGAGCTTCGCGGAGTAGATGCCCTAGAAGAAATTCGAATTATGTCTGTAAGCTATATATATGTTCGTATCGGTTTGAAGAATAATGCGATAGTAATAACGACTAAAGGTAGCGTCTCGGTATGAAAAGGTCGTCGAAGAAAGCTCTCTAAAGCAGTTTCAAATTGAAGTCCATCATCTCATGTAACGAGACCTGTACAGGACTGAGAGTCTATGTTAGGGGGTCTAAACCTGATTTTACAGGTACCTGCTGACATAGAAACCATCATCTTCTGATTGTGTTAAATAAGGACTTGCATTCGGAAAATTTAACATTGTAGATCTTGAGGGAAGCCTTAAATCTTGAAAGAAGATGACGTAAATAACGAAAAACTCAACGAGGGCCTGTACCTTGGTTTCAGAGACAAAGAGCTTGGGTGGAGTAACGTGAAAGAGAACCGACCCATTAGGGGAGGGGGGGGGGGGGTTTTGTAAGGAGAGT
>JANIPN010481484.1:0-30604 GCA_027478595.1 Erythroxylum anguifugum
CATGTTGTCCCGCACGATCCTGAAGTCGTCGACGGAGACGTGGGTGAACTGGGGGCTGCCCGCGCACTCCCCGATCGCCCAGATCCCGGGCGCCGTCGTCCTCAGCCGCTCGTCGACGCGGATGAAGCCTCGGGGCCCGCCGCGGTAGTTGGTGCTTAGGGAGGTGCCGGCGTTGGAGGAGGTGATGAAGAGGCAGTCGGCTGTGGAGAGGAGGGTGAGGGCGGAGTCGGGGAGGCCGGAGGTGGTGGTGGTGGTGGTGGAGGAGGCGAGGAGGGTTGGGGAGGGGAAGAAGGGCTGGATGTTCTTCTTGTTGAGGTATTTGGGGCAGTTGCCTGTGGCCAGAGTAGGGAGAGTCAGTATAGATGTTGTGTGTGTGTGTGGGGAAAGGGTGAGTGGTTGTTTGATTTCAAAACGTACCGAGGCTGGAAGTGACCTCCGCTACAAACTGCACGTCTTTCACTGCTTTTTCTGCGCCCTCTTCTCCGCCGTCTTTCCACTCCGAGAGCACTCCTACCACCGTGCCTGCCCATTTCGCTCTTTGCCGCTCGGCTAGATTGATCGCCAGACCGCTGACATTTCGTTCCTTCTTGGAGCCACCACCTTCGGACTTGTCTTGGTCGTCGTTGTTGTCGTCTTCCCTTCCCTCAAGTACCTCGAGCACTGGATCGTATTTCCCATCCACCAGGCATCGCATCCCAACCGCGCTGACGGGATCTCCCTCGCCCTTCTGCATCTTCATGGGGCGGGCAAACCCCGCGGCTCCGCCCCAGATGCTGGTCCATGGACGATTCTTGGAATCGAGTGTTCCTATGGCGAGCAAGGGAGACGTTATAACCTTGTGTGCTGCGCTTGGCACGAGATACGGCATCATAGGGTGGGCATCTGTCGGAGCCGACATCAGTTTGTGCATGGACAGCTCGCCCTCGTGCCATTTTAAGTGATCTGTGTATATCGTCGACATTGTGACAAAATAATGAAATTTAAGACAACAATTTTAACAAGCTAGAGATCACGAGCTACGGGAGGAAAGATTCGGTGGTAGATGGATATATAGCCTCATTGGAGTAGTTACGTGTTAATGATAGAACGATTGAAAGCTCGGAATTACAAATTTCTGTTGACTTTCGGGAAGTTTCACGTTAGCGCTTAACAAAATTCCAAGTATATCTCTGGTTCACTCTGGTTCTGGCCCCCACTAGACTGGAGGCCTTTGCTTATGGACCAGCGGAGGCCCCATTGTTGTTGTTGCCACCAATTAGGAATGCGGGGTTGTTGATCGGCGACTGTGTACTCGTACAGAGAGCCTTCTACGGAAAGTATCATCTCATCAATGCCCACAAGTTGATTAATAATCACCAAGACCTAGAGACTATGTGAGGTAAACGCTCTTCGAAATAGAATCCAAAGAGCTTCCAAATCGCAATACAGGAATTGGTCCGAGATGATAGAAGAGACCGGATTTCTCTCCATAAGCACAAGCGCGTCACTGCTAGGATTGATAGAGTCACACGCACGACCTGCTCGAGGCGAACCAATAAGATACCGCCCAAATTACCTTTCCTACTTCCCGCAAAAGCCGTTGAGCGATGATGGAAGCGATAGCTGATCCTTTCTCGGTGTCTAGAATCTTATGTCTTATCAAGCACCAAAGTGCTTACCAGTTTTGCCTCAAGCTAACGAACAGCTGAATTCTGGAATACTTGAGGCGGAAAAGAGTCCGCAGAACACATCCACACCCACTCGTGATGATCGGCTAGTCTTCGGTTCGGTGCGGAAACTATGTTAGCAACATTGGTGCTGACTGGAGCTTGCTTTGCCGAAAGTCCTGACGACCTCCGGCCTACTCACTCATCCAGGTAGGTACCTAGGTAGGTAGGAAACTTCAACCCTATATCTTCTAAAGCTCTGCGTATAGGCGACACGAGCTGTTCATTGTTACACGTTGTTATTATAGGTCTAAGCTTTATAGGAGAAGTGTTTCAGTGGTTTGTTTCTAGGAAAGAACAAAGATACTAATTATCTTACCTCCAACAGCGCTAAATCCTCTCAATAGTTCATGGCTAAAATGATAGTCGAATGGCCTGTGAAAACCGGAGCCTTTGTCTTTAGTTGTTAATCGGCAAGCGTGTAGCATGGCTCTTTGCTGTCAAGTCTTCTCTCTTCTCTTCTCGATTATGACCCTTCAAACTCTGTCCAATGCAGTCAATTGAGGTGTAATCCTCTAGCTTATGGTAACCATCTAAGGGCTCTGCTGGTAGAGGTTGAGTCAGTCGCTGATGAAGCGATTGTCGGTCTAATTAGGAAAGTCTCGACGACGCTTCGTTGCTGTCTCTTTTGTAGCTCGTGTATTTTATGAACAGCCCATAGCTTGAATTTGCGTTTCACCGTTGACCTTGATGGGCGCTGGTGGACATGGCGTGTACGGGCTTTCGTCTCGTGGTAACAGTCTCGTGGTTTGTTGCAACACTCTTTCATTAATTGGATTCATGATCCATAATGGTGCTTTCAATGCTCTGCATTTCTTTCATGTGTGTCCATTGCTTTTCTAACAGGTTATATCCCGTCTCATTTTGTTTAATTTACTATGCGCGTTTACTTCGTATTTTGTTTCTGCGACTGGTATTCATTTTATCACAAGATTGTTTTGCTTATCATGAAATGCTTAGAGTTCGGATGCTGAACATATATTTCATGAGTGCCGTTTGTTTTCAAGTCATGGCTAATGATGATAGAAGAGAGCTGTTGAAAATTGCTTTTGAAGAAGTGATAGTCGCAACTGTTATCTGTTGAAAATAGACTTCCAGGTGTTAGCTTTACAAAATGACATCATGAATCATTGATAAACTTTATTGACGATAGTTAGCTAACTGGGCCAGAGGTGCTTACGAACAAATAACGGTAAATAGTCCCTTCACGAACGAAAACCAGCTAAACGGGCGCAGGTTGCATTTGAGAAGGCTTAAGGTCATTTAGATCTCTTGAGTGCTAGATTTGCTACCAGGGTTAATAGAGGGACCAGATAGCTTTAGAGGAGCTTTTCGAGGGAATTTCAGTTTGGAAGAGGAGGAAAGTTCACAGCCGGAATTTCAGATAGAATATTAAAATATTCTCGGCAAGTATTTTGATATCCAAGCACTTTGGCATTCTACCTCTAAAAGGCATCTAAAATCCGGTGTTCGAAGGAGCGAGCTACCTAGCTCATTGTCTCGCGATGGAATTGTTATCTACACTCGCACCCACCCCCCTGGTGATAGCAGTCAAGTGTTCGTACAAGCTTTCTCCACAACGTGCGGCGGTACGCTAGTCGCAACGAGCAATGCAGTGCTAAGCAGGAAACGGCGGCCCCCGAATGCGATAACCAAATTCAAAGACTCACTACGTAATTTGTTTACTATCAAGGGCCACTAACTTGATGCAGAAATTGCAATGCACGTTCACGTATTTATCACAGAAATTTCGGCGCTCGGCCTGTTATCTCAATCGCATTGACCGCTACAGCGAAGGCTCTAGCTCCCCGGGGCGGTCTAAAGTCTGACATTATATAAACGTCATTGACTCCGAATTCGACACAGCAGAATCTGAATACATTCGAAAAATGCTCTCCACTTTAACCCTCAGCAGTTTCTAGAACGTATCGATTGTATATTCGTCGGTTCTGCTCGGGTATTGCCCGACAATTCTATCTGGCCGAAGAAGCTCCGTCTGCAACCAATTTCAGAGTATAAATGGCGTCTCAACTCAGCAAAGTAGGTCCAATGCAAAATTTAGAGAATCAAATACAGCAACTGACTCTACTAGAGCGCGACCGGTCCAACCGATGAGGTGGTCGTAGCGAAATCTAGCAAGGGCGAGTGCGAGCGCTACGAAGGTACTGGCGAAGCGAACATGGAAGCTCAGACACCCCCGAAAGACACGAACACCAGAGCGATTGGACTCTGGAGCTTTGTTGCCACCCTGGGGACCGTTATCCTCATCTTGTTCTGGTTTCCTCTGCTGTTGGCACTCGTGGGAGTGTGCGTTGCGATCATGGGAACTTTGGCGTCCTCGCGCGTGTTTATCTTTGCATTCCACGTCGTCGTTGGCTTTCTTGTCTTCGTGGTGCCTATGGTTCTAGGAGTCTTCACGGTAATAGGGCTATGCTTCGGTTCGAAAGGTATAGAGATGTTGGTAAGCATGGTTGAAGAAAGTGTTCGTCGCGGCCTTGGAGCGCTGTTCGTCGCAGTCTTGTAGCGCTGTCTGTGCGATCCGGTTGATGGGTGTCCTGGCACAGCGTTAACTGAGAGACTTCCTGGTGCTATTGAGTTTTGCTAGGTTGCTGATACACAGGAATGGAGTCGATAGAGTAATGAAGTGCTTGTGGCATGCGGTAGAGAGACGTTGGCTGTTCGTTTAGTAAAGGGGGAAATCACATTCTAGCGATTTGTATCGGTTCCTTTGCAAGATAGACTTTCTCTGTGCGCTCAAATAATGAAGATAGAAACATGAGTTAATTCGAGGTACGAAATGTATCACCGGAGCGCCCTCAACTTCTCGCGTAAGATGAATAATATATCCCAAGGTATGTAGAGAATTATTGGAGTTCTGAGTGCATAGTGTCCTAGTTTAATTCAGACCCTTTCTATTTATTCGATATGTAGGAGGAAGTGCGCAGTATTCTCCAGAACCCACCTATTCTGCCTATTCTCTCAGCACCCAACTCGGGAGAACGATAGGTTGCTCCCCAGGAGGATGCGGCAGTCGGGACGTAGATATATAATAGAGTTATAATACTTGAACTGATAAACAACTCTAAACCTTGATTTATCTTTAGTGTCGAGTACTAGTTAGGCTGGGGAACGAATGCTTGGGGAAGCCTCCTCCAGCCTTGCCTAGTGAGCCGCGCCGCTAAACTCCACAGTGGTTTTGCACAGCCCAGAGGCACCCGCGATCTGCAATGGGGCATAATTGATTCTGTATCTGCCTGAAATACATAAGACGTACGTCGAGTACCATCCAGTTCCTCCGACCCTGTTCTCACAGCATCGTGCATCTAGACTACTTCTGAGTATTTCGCACCAACAACACTCGTGATGGGCAACCGCACCTCCAGAGATCACCAGCGCGGGCCCATGCCCTCGCAAACACAGCCAAGTTCGAGCTACGGATCCGCTCTACCCCCGGCCTATTCCGCCCACGACCACCAAAGCCAGCAGTACTCGCAGCTCGACGAAAAACAGCAGAAAAAATCACAGCAGCAACAGGAGCAGCAACAGGAGCAGCAACCCCAATCTCAAGCAACATCATCCAGCCCCTCGGAAGAACTAGACTTGCAAAACTTCGTCGCCGAACCCAAAAACCCCATCGACAGGCCCGACAAGGTCGGCTACACCGCCCTCGACCTCGCCTGCGTGTACGACAACCTAGACGCCGCGCGGAACTTGCTCGAGGCGGGAGCCAACGTCGAGGGCGCCTACCACCTCAATAATGGCCCGCTGACGGTCGCGGCTAGAAAAGGGTATGTGGACATGTGTAGGCTGATGCTAGAGCACGGCGCCGACGTGCACCGCCGGCAGAAACAGGGCTACACGCCGCTCATGCTCGCGGCGTATGATGGCCAAGTAGATGCCATCAAGGTGCTGCTGGAGTACGGGGCGAGGAAGGATGATGTGAATGAGGAGGATGGGTGCACGGCGTTGCACTAGTAGGTATCTTTTCTTCTTTTTTTTTTTTTCACTTGTCCTTTGTCTTTGTCTTTATCTTATCTTTGTATCGTCTTGCGATGCTATCTTGGATGTAATGCGAATGGGGACTTTGAACTGTAGCTGACTGTCTGATAGTGCCGCTAAAAATGGAAAAAGCGAAGTTGTGAAAATTCTGGCTTGATCTGAGGAGTTGGTAGGAGACGGAGGAGACAAGAAGCTTGATGAAATTTTGAGCATGAACTATGAGTTTAATTTCTTTGAAGGTTAAATATTCAATGGCAAGCATTGGCCGCTTCCAGTAGGCGTTATTCTGTGGGACAGATATAGAAACGACGACAGAACAGCAGCTAGAATCAACCCCTAGCTCTCAATTGAATGACGGGTCCGTCCCTGTCACATATGAAGCACTCCCTGACCTGGAACTGTTTCTCATTTTCTCTCATCCACCCCCGACCCTCTCCGCCGGCACCCGTCTTGTCTAGCACATCCGTCCTAATCTCAAACTTGTACATAAACTTCGCCAGCACGATCAGCATCTCCAACATGGCCAAATTCTTCCCCACACAGCCCCTGACCCCGATCGAAAACGGGCAAAATGCACTTTCCGCCAGTCCCACCTGGCTCACGCTTTTACCGTCCTCGTCCTCGATCCAGCGCTCGGGCCGGAACGTGAACGGATCCGAATAGATCTCCTCGTTATGGTGCAGGCAATACGCCGACACGGCGACCTTGGTACCCGCAGGCAGGAAGTGACCGTCGGCCGCGATACCGGGCTCGATGACCTCGCGGGGCAACTCGGCAGGGACGGGTGGACAGACGCGAAGGGTCTCGTTGATGACGGCGCGCAAGTACTCGCAGGAGTTGAGCTCGGGGCCCGAAGCGATTTGGTTGCTGGATTTGAAGACGGATCGGATTTCTGCGGCGAGCTTTTGCTGGACGGCGGGATACCGCGAGAGGTAGAACATGGCGGCAGACATGGTGGTGGAGGTTGTATCTGCAGTTATGCAATCTTAGCCGGGCTTGCTTACGGAAAGATAGAAAAATACGTACCAGAACCAGCTATGATCAAGGTTTCAGATTCCGATCTTAATGCTATTTTCTTGTCCTCGTCTGCGTCGAGTGGGTCTTGGCCCTCGAAAACGTAGTGGAACATATCGTGACGGGGAGGCACTGCTGTTGTTCCATCCTTAAGCTGACGCTGTAATTCCATTCTTTTTTCAAGAGTCCCATGCGCGAAGTTGGTCCATTTTCTTAGGCCTTGAGGTTTGATTAGATCGAACACGTAGTCTAGACCGCGCGGCTTTAGCCAATTCCAAGGACGCTGAAATGGGCTCCGAGCTATCTTCGGAGAAATTTAGTACGTTCCTTGCGTTAGCAAGAGGTCATGATTGAACATACAGGATCTATAAAGGACATTAGTCCGATTATGACGTCCTGTACGAAACGCATCTCCTCGTTTCCCGGCTCTTTAACATGCAACGACCTTCCGAAGCAGAGATCAGTAAGAAGATCGAGAACGAGATAGTTGATTTGTGAGCTGAAGTTGATCGGTGGTGTCCATGAACCGGTGGATGGTATCTCATCGGCTAGTAAATTGATCCAGCGATCGGTATGTTCGATCACAAATGGCTCCATAGATCTCAATGCACGATCGGAGAAGGCATTGTTCAAGGCACGTCGTTTAGGAGCATGGATAGCAGGATCGTCTGTGCCCCAGGTATCATGTGCATCGTACACCCGCCATGTTGCGTAGTACTCGCTCTTGCGTACATTGGTGGTTGTTTTAGTTCCTCCATAGAGTGTTTTGAGAGCGCTTGGAGTATTCATCAAGATCGAATCCGGGCGATACCTGAATACTGGTCCTGAAAGCTGTTAGTAATAGTATCACAAGGGCTCTTGTGGCGAATGCAGCTACCATAGGTTTTGGAGAGGTGATAGAGCCAGAGATGGCGATCTCCACGAAGGCTATGAATGAACGATGGCCATACCGAGAGCTTCGCGAGAAGAGGCCCTGGGTATTTTGCAAGAGGATGGAAGTAAAGCGTATATACCGCCGAATAGACAATCTGGGGCCATTAATCGTGGAGAAAAGCTCTTACGAGAGGAACTCACATAGGCTAATATCAAGATTGTGATGGCAGTGTAGCCAGTTACAGGTAGTTCGATGTTTGTAAGAATAGCCATTTTGAATGTTTCGACCCTCGAACGTATAAGACTTATGAGATAGGAAATCGAAGCTCACGAGATTGCCACAATTAAAGAACGATCTATCAGACGGCTTTGTCGAATAGCGTTTACCTAGGAAACATGATTATTTAATCCCCCTCGTCCCTCTCTCCGAAAGTTAAACACCAGGTACCCCCGCAAGAACGACACTGAAGCACGCAGCAAACTTGGGATGGATGGACGAAGTGAGGGGTCGTAGACTTCCGAAGCTGAAAGTTAATAGTTCGGCGTTTCGTTTTCGACTCCAATGTTGTCGGCCTGACGCTCCTGTCTTTTGAGTCTTACAGGACAACGAAACTACACTAGCACCAGCACCAGCACCAAAGTTGGATTGGTCTGGACGTACGGAGCACCCACTCTGGGTAAGCTACGGTAACACTCAAGCATTTTCAAGAACACTATTCGGGCTGTCTACCGTCTGCGAATAATAAGAGGTTCAATATGCTCGTATTCGCACCCAAAGATGAATAATTCCTGACCATCTGTGCTTGGAAAATGGGTGTGTTGTTGATTGTTTACTTTATGAACCTAACGTCCAATCCTGGACCGCGATGCGGCAAGCTTGGCAATAGTAAGCATAATTATGGGCGGTCCTATTGACAATCTTAGATTCGCCTTGCATCTACTAGGGTGTCAAGTGCCCGGCTCATCAGTAGCTTATATGGGTAATATGGCCTTCTACGCTGTTCGTCTCTTAGAAGGCCCGCATGAGGCATGAATTTGCAACAGAATCTCTCGTTCTAGCGACGCGCATTCAACACTATGCTACACAAGGTGGAATGTTGTGACTAAGAGCTAATACCACGATGTCTGAATTAGATTCACATAAGCCGTTTAGTTTCATTATATTTACGCATTCAATGCGTGCTTCGATGGAAAATGAAGCCTCTGTAAGGTACAGTAAGGACCGGATGCACAACAACCAAAGCTAGTTATAACATGCTAAAGTTTATACCTGTACGGGATGTAGGTTTACCAGAAGCGCTTGGGGCGAGGACGGCTGAGTCGTGCACCTTGAGCGCTCTGGGTGTAGAGTCATCGCCATGAATGACTTACACTCAAATCCACCCAACTCTTCGCACTCCCAAGGCAACACAGCCAGCGGCTGCGGTAGTTCCTGTGAACACGATTAAGCTTCCGTACCCAGTTCCATAGCCTAGCAATCCCTGGCCCAGCCATGCCTGCGAGCGAAAAAGAGCTTCACTAAGGGGTCCAGATGCAATGGCACCTATTCCTCGACCAGCAGCGAGAAGGCCAAACAGAATCCCCGCATCAGCACTTCTGTAATCTTTCTTTACCTCTCTGATGACTCCACTCCAGCAGGTAGTGAATCCACCAGCAGAAACTCCGTAAAACACGGAAAATACAAGCAAAACGGGGAGAGACACTGCGAAACCCCAAGCCAGAAAAACGGTGATTGCGGCAACAGCAGACACTGTAAACATAACAACTGAAGTATGGAGCCTATCGATAAGCCAGCCTGTCCCGATGGCGCCGAAAACACAAGACCCGTTATATAAAGCAAGCGACAATGTCCCTCCGAATGAGGGCAATCCAATAGATCCTGCATAAGTTGGTAGGTAGATGCCGGGGATAAAGTAGCCTAAACCTTCGGCAATATTGCAAGCTTGGAAAGTCCAAAACATGGTTGATCTAAGGAAGGACAAGTCAAAGGGCCGAGGGCGCGTGTTGGACGGAACTGGGATACGAGGCCTGACAAAGTACATCAGGGGAACCGTACAAATGACCATTGCAACCGCCCAAGCGCGAAGCATCGTCCGATGACCGTACCGCTCGAGGCCCGCAGACATCACGAAAGGGATTATCGCGCTCGAGAGTCCAGTGCCGGCCTGAAACCGGAATCAGATACAAGTAAAACCGGAGTGCGAAACTACTCACCCACATGATGCCGTACGCCAGACCTTTACGAGTAACAAACCACTGCTCCATGAAAATGATGGTTGGGCAGTACAATATAGACCCACCAATAGCATAAACAACACCTTGAGTAAGAATAAGCTGCCACACGGTGTTGGCGAAAGATGCAGCTATTATGGCAGCAGATATAACAGGGAGCCCAATAAAGCTACAGGGCCGCTGAAGAAAGGGCCATCTACCCAAGACTGCGAACACCAATGGACCGGAAAGGTACATGATTCCCTGCTTCATGAGTTTCAACCGAACAACTCGGTATGCTTACTGACCGTGGCAGTAGTTCCAATTACTGCTATACCGGAGGGCTCACTAGAGAAGGGCTCGTGCGTTGCATAATACTCTTGGAAAAGCCCGAAAGAGAATGGGAAGCCTGAACCGACAGTCAATGTATTGACGCTCAACGGTCTCACGGGGGTACAATCGGGATAATTACAATGGGATTGTGTAAGAAAACCGAGCTTGTATCAAGCTACCTACCCCAAACGAGCGATTCAATCATGAAACACCCTGCAAGAAAGAGATATGCATCTTTGCCTCTATCTGCTGGCGGGAGCGAGAACTCTTGCCTGTCACTGTCATCTCCCTCGTCCAACTGGTGCTGTCGGAGAGCTACGGTATCATTGTCAGCCGGCTGAGTAGTAGGATCACGGGAGATGTTGGTTAGCTGAATTTCAGATTCCATTGAGAGTTCACAGTGTAGTCTAGGCGAGCGCTCCAAGGTACATTCAGAGAAGGAACAACTTTGAGAACGAAAGAAGAGAGGGGGCATGAGTCACCGTAAAACTCTTACCTCTTGGTTAACGATATCGGCGGCTCCTTATTCAGCACGTTGTTGGCAGGCGGTTAGTGCGGGACTCCTTCCGGGAGCCACCTGGCAGCCATAGAGTTGACGACAACGTAAACTCTCAATTACAGTTACGTGATTCGTATGATATGATGCTCTTCTGGCAGCGTTATCCTTGCAAAGTTCTTTTCTTCTTCCGCCATGCTGTGTGCCCAAAGACCACAGGACGATCTGGAAGCAAATAAAGTACCGCCACGGAAAAGCATTATGCCGAGACCGATTCGTTTATTCAAGTAAGCGATGGCGAAGCGCTCTCGTCTGAAAGCTTGAGCATATCACTAATTTCTGCACTTAACAAACCCGAAAAAAAAAATATAAAACCCATGGGAGTTGAGTTTCCCAGCCCGGTAATTACTAATAAACAGCTGTAGCGTATCCAGCAGCGCTCTCCCGGGTGACCTGATGGTGTGTTAAAATTGTTGCCATCAAACTTAGTTCGCTAAATTTTGACATGCCAATTGCCACCGCAGACTCTGTTCCGTACAACTAATAGTTATGGCATCTTTACAGGGCTAGACAGGAAAGGGAACCGTCTACAAACAATTCACATGAGTTTGTTTCCGAACTCTGAATCGGTCATCCTCTCTACATTATTACCTAAACCTACGTTTTGGGGTTGAGAACTTCGCTTGACCAATCAGCACCGGTGTGCAGCTGGCGCTGTCGCTAAATTGACAAGCAATCTTCGATGAGACCATTCATGTTGTCCAACGAACTTTGATCACTCAGAGGTCTTTGCCCGTACAACACCAGAGCACTTACCGGCTGATCCATTCAAGATGGTTGAAACAGACCTCGATTATCCTATTCCAAATCGGATACCGGCGGTACCCGTAAAGGAGATACCAACTGATAAGGATGTTCTGGCTGCTCGTCCTGCTCTCAAGTTCTGCCTCTCCAAGGTGGCCGGAATGTTTTATTGCCGCACTTCACTGACTCAAGAGGTATGGGACAAGAGCGCGGTCGTGGTCAAGGATCTCGTGCAGAAGACTAGGGAATCCAAGAAAACTAGGTGCGTGTAATCACTAGGATGCTGGTTAAATGCATGCTGATCGATCACCGCAGGTGGTGGATTGGAGGCTCACTAGATATGTGGTGGGACTTGCATGCATCCTTCAGTCTGGCCGTTCCCGCTTTGAAGAGCCAATCTTTCTTTCCCGTCAGTTCAAACGAGACCACTTCTGTGACTGCTTTCATGTGCAGTAATGCCAGCACTCTTCTTAGAGATCTTGAACTGGTGAACGATCTAGTGGTCCTCAGCCGCAATCTTCTCTATCGGAATGTAGCGGCTCAGAACTATGCAGCCGAGTCTGGGTTCGACCAGAAGATTTTACAGCTACTAGAAATATGCACAAGGGTCACTGCCAGGTCTATGGATTGCGATCCAGCCAACGGTCAAGATCGTACGCATGCAGAGATAACTGCTAGATGTTTGTTGATCCATGAATCGCTCGAAAGCTGGGAGACTGACTGTCACTGTAGACAAAATTCTATTGGTTTCGTGTTTACAATTCATGCACAACGCAGTAAATGGGAACGAAGCCCGCAAGCTGTCCCTTTGGATAGACTTATTTGGGCACGCAATGGAAAGTCCTCTCGGGTCAAACTCGTCGCTATCACAGCCTCTTACGAAGCCCGAAGGACTTGGTTTTAAGTATCACACTGTCTTCGATTATACCCCAGACCCTGAATGGGATCCGACCGAAACCTTCCCGCGACTGAAAAATATTATGCGGGCTCTTCGCGCCGTCCATTTAGTGTCATTAAGAGATGACGAAGAAGATAAACGTCTGGCAGCAGATTTTTCTCGACGATCCGAAACCCTTCTCAGCGACCTAGACGATGCTACCGATAAGAATAATGCGAGAAAGCCTGAAGTTCTCAAGTTCTTCCGGGATATACTCAGCCCAGACGAGTACAAAGAGGGTCCAACTCGTGATAAGTCATACATGCCTCTCGACTCAAGGATAGAACTTCATAAAAGAAAGAAACGGTCTCTCGTCAAAGAAGTTCCTGTGCGATTTCCGGAGCTAGACAGCCCGGTTGAATCTGCACAGGAAACTCAGCCCCAGGCGAACGGCCTAGAAGAGCCACTGCAGGCTACTCATATTTCTAGCGAGACAAATGGTGCTAGTTCGGATTCCCAAATTCCAGACAATGCAGATTCGGCAAGCAACGTTGCTGTACACGAAGATGATCACGACGACGATGAAGATGATGAAGACGACGAAGACGATTACGAAGATGAATCAGAGCCAGAAGACGACTACGACCCGTACGCAGCCAGTTATAAGCAGCACGGAATTCTTGCAGAGATTCCCCTAATTCTTAGTCCCCCTGAAGCAGAGCCGCTCATATTGATAATAAACAATGGAGTAGTACCACCAAGAAATGCCACGCATGGATCTGATGCGTATCCGAATGAAAACCAAGTCTTCCAGGCGTTAAGATGTAACCTGCTTATCTTTTCTGATCAGGGCCGGCACCTTCTCAAAGAAATGCTCATATACGTCGCTGCTTGGGACCTATCCGAAGACCACATATACTTCAAGCTCCTTATCAACCTCGTCAATGCTATCGTTGCTGATGGATATCTCATGCTTGCCTACAACAATTTTCGAGAGGCCAAAGACGTTGTATCTCCTGCACAACAATCCCTCATCAAAATGCTCACCGTAATTTTCCGCAAGAACAAGGAGCAAGGACCTCCGTACTCGCCAGCTAGGGACTGTGATGAAGACGAAGTCCCAGCCCGCCTTCAGCGAGACCGTACAGTCGTCTACGACATGGTCGCAGAATTCCGGACTCACGTGATCCCGCGTACCATCGCATACATTTGGTTGCAAGGTAAAATCAGGGAACAAGCGGCAATCCCAGAAGATTTCCCACTCAACCTGTGGGACGTAGAGCGCATCTACGAAGGCGTCTACCAGTTCATCGAGTTCTTCGCCGTGCTAGCGGAAACGCCGACATGGAAGCGCATCCTCGTGCAGCAGGACCTCTCATTCGAGCTCATCGAACTCCTCCGGGTCCTCGACGCGAGCATCCCCAAAGTGCCACTCGAATCTCACCGCCTAGACACCGACGTCGACGGCCCCTGGAGTCCAGACGAGCGCCCTCCGCACCCGCCACCCCCGCCAGCAGCACCAGCTAACGGCGCCAGTCCAGCCGGCGGCCCGGCGGGCCCCGTCCCAGTTGCAGTAGAACGGCCGTTTGACACCACGGTCGAATCCCCGACCACGGCGGCGCCCGCATCCCCGCCCGACCACGAGGGCCCGCCGCCCGAGATCCTCGACGCGTGGAAGTACGAGTGGCGCAACCTGAAGAAGCTCGTGATCCTGTGCCTCAGCAGCCTGATCTGGCAGACCCCCCGCGTCAAGCAGCAGGTGCGCGACCAGGGCGGCGTGGAGTTGATCATGGGCTGCTGCACCATCGACGAGAACAACCCTTTTATCAAGGAGCACGCGCTTTTGTGTTTGCAGTTTATGGTCGAGGAGTCGGCGGAGAAGCTTACGTCGGGCCAGCTGGCGGAGGATCTGGCGGCGCGTGCCGCTGCGAGGGCGAGGGAGATGGAAGAGAAATGAATAGTGAGGATGTAGTGCTGAGTTGGGTACTGAACTCGTTTGCCATTAAAATGTCGCTAAGAGAGGTTGCGATAATTTTCCGGGACATAAAGAAAACGAAATATACATACAAAACTGTGTAAATTCAATTACACTTGGTTGCCACTTGTCATATCTTTCGCTCTTAGACTAAGCCACTAGCGATTGAAGATTTTTGTTCACGAAAATAAAATAACATATTAGCTCTAGTTGAGAGAATGCTAATTACAAAGAACCTACGTCTACAAGATTAATATCTTGGATAATGAAACTCCCGATAGTGATTCTTCTACCCCTGAATGGGAATCTTTAGAACGAAGTTCACCCTCCAAGTGATGTTTCACTCACGTGTAGTAGTCGTGCGCTCTAACCCTCAAGTGCCTCTGCAGCGTTGGCCTGTAATGTTGCGGCGGTACCCACGTCGGTCGTAGATAAGGTTTTCTCACCTGATATTTCAGTAGAAATGGTGGCGCTGAGATCATGGCGGGGAGCACATATGTTAATATTGTTTGGCATGGGGGGAAAGTTTCTATGGGTGTCAATGAGACGAGACCGCAAAGCAATGATGTAGTCACGGTGCGTGTAGTTCCCTTATCTCTATTGTTTGCAACGCATCTAGCTACACTCTTCTACCAACCCAGTTGCCACCGTCAACCCCTTCTCCCTTAGTACGATGCGCTCTCCCACCTCGATCGGAACTCCAGGCTCTTCCTCAATCGCAATTTTCAGCCTAGCCATATCACCCGCCTTGACAACCTTCGGTCTCTTCTTCTTCACTTCACCGGTAGCCTTCTCGAGAACCGCAACAAGCGGATTATCCACCCTCGCCTCTATATTAACCCTCCCCACAATGATGCTCACGTACATCGGAAAGATCGTCTCGAAAACGAGCACCTTGACAGTAAGCGCCTTCTTCGCCGTAATGGGCGCAGAGGCTGCACAAATCACGTTCCCGGGACGCGGCTTGTCGGCGTCGAGGTGGCTCAGGTGCAGCGTGACGTTCATGCCGGCGACGGCCCAGTCGGAGGGTTGGTCATCGACGTCGATTGCGCGAATGTACCCGGTCTCCGTGAACGGCGAGAGGACGATCTTATCGCCCACCTGCACGCTCCCTGAGGTGATTCGGCCTGCACAAGAGAGGGGATACTGTGTGGATGCGGAGAAGACTTCTGATATGGGCATGCGGAGCGGGCCTGTCATTGCGTGCGTACGAGGTGTGGCTGTGGCATCGAGCTGCTCCAGGAGAATGGGGCCTGTATACCAGGAGCTTGTTGGCACTGTTGTGCGGCGTGTGATGTTGTCCCCTGTGAGTCCTGAGCACGGGACGAATGAAATGTTAGATGTCTTGAAGCCTGCTGCTATCAGGAAGGCGGAGACCTGCTGGGAGATCTCGTCGTAGCGGTCTTGGGACCAGGATACGCTGTCGAGCTTGTTGACGGCGACTATCACCTTTTGTACGCCGATACTGCGGACTAAGAGTGCGTGTTCCTTCGTTTGCCCTTTGAGGCCAGATTCAAAGCTACCGGTACTGGCATCCACAACGAGTACGGCAAAGTCTGCTTGCGCTGCACCTGCAATCATTGCAGGTACAAAATCTTGGTGACCTGGTGCGTCAAGTATGGTGAAACTAGTCTTGTCGGTTTCGAAGCGATTGCTGGCGATGTCTATTGTAACACCATGTTCTCGTTCGTCAGAATCGGAGTCCATAATCCATGCGAGTGCGAATGATGCTTTGCCTATCTTCTCAGCTTCTCTTCTGAATTTTTCCACCGTACGCTCATCGATGACTTTGAGATCGTAGAGGAGCCGCCCCATCAAAGTACTTTTTCCCGCGTCTACATGGCCTATTCTTACATTAGAGGGTATGATGCCGGAGGAAGAGATGTTACCTATGACTATGAAGTTCGCCGCATTCTTTCGCTTCGCCTTGTTGTATTCTGCAATCACGTCTAAATTTTTACTCTTGGCTTGTGGTGCGTCATCTATTTTTATCTTGTCTAGGTCATTTCGTATGGTGTCGGTGGTTTTGCCTTTATCTTTCGCCGCTGGTGTTTTCGTGGACTTGAGGCCTAGGCCCAGTCAGAACGAAGATCTTATGTCGAACGATCTGCCTTGGAAATACCTTTAGATGCACTCTGGGCTTTCGCAACAATGTCATCTGGACTTGGGCCTGCAAAAGGATCTTCAGTAAGCATTCCTGGCTTGTAAATATCATATAAAAGCGGTTGCATCGCAGAAGGGGCAGAGGTTGGTTGAGGAGAGCGCATAGTTGAAGTAGGCAGTCCACAGAGCACCTGGCCAAACATGGAAGGATCTTTCAGGATTGGTGGTTCTGGAGTCGGCTCAGGAGCTTCTACTGGCGTTTCCAGTGGTACTTGCTCTGGTGGCTCTGGCTCTGGCTCTGGGATTTGCTGCTTCTTCTGCTTGAGAGGATATTTACGAGGCCTCGTAGGAAGCTCATCCCGTTGTGAATTCAGTGAGCCTGCATGATCTTCTCCACCAGCCTGAGCCTTCGAGCTTAGTTTGTCTAGGATCGCGACAGAACTGCTACTAGATCCCGTAGCCTCAGTTGCTTTACTAGCTTCTTTCTTCCTGCGTGCAGCCGCAAGTGCAGCAAGTTTGGAAGGCTTCCCCTGAGATGCACCACCAAGTAGTCCTCCCCGTGGATAAAGTGGTTCAATTAGAATCTCGCCTCTCCTATGCTCTGGAATATTCAACCAAGGGCAGTCTTTAAAGAATTCTTTGGCAGACATCGGCTTAGAACAAGGGACAAAAGTTGAATGCGACAGTTCTACGGTGTCGATATCAGCAACTTATGGTCTGAGGGCTCCGGATGCCTAGTTCAGGGATCATCCTGAGTATGTTCAAGAGTCGTATGGAACATAGCTAGAGGAATTTGCAATAACCGCACGCGAAAAGAACATATTGAATTTTCACCCACCTTTAGGTTTCTTTGGTTTGGACTGTTTCGCAGTCTTTTGTTTCAAGAGATAATCAACAGTTTGATTCACATCGTAATAGGTATACCACAGTGAATCTCGTATCTCTGCGTCGGTGAACCCTTCTCCAAGAATCGCACGAGCTTCTCGTAGGCTTTCTTGCATCTGTTCTTCGTCGACCTCACCTGCTTCTTCTTCCTCATCGTCGTAGCCGTCGTCGAAATCATCATCTACATTTTGGTACTTCGTGACCTTGTCATTAATTGCTTTAACGTGCTTGTGCCTCGACATATTGTAAAAATCTATCAAAAATAGAAAGTAGAAAGTAGTTAAATTAAGAATGTGCGGCGAGGTGGGATGATTTCATGTCGGAACAGGTGGGGCAACGAACATTGCTGTTTCAAATTCAAGCAATCACTGTCATCGCTTAAAAACCTGGAAACTGACACACCGGGATGATCAGAGAATTAATTTCTGGGTAGCATTGATTCTTTTGAAATTTCATTAGCAAGAGTCACAATAACCTACCAGTTTAGATTCAGTTACTTTGCATTAAAAAAAGGTCTATGTTGCTGAAATGCTTCGATAGAAGAACCCAACTCCAGGCCCGATGAGCGTAGGCGCAAATAGGTTGTCTGAAAACATCCGAGACAAGAGCACATGGAGCACACAAATTCATATCTTGAGCCCTGGGTTATAGCAAACTCCTAGCAAATGGTCCGATTCCAGCGCTCAATTCGACCCGAACACGTCTTGAAGGTTTTTCCAAAACCCTAGGTCATACAAGTTCACCACCTCCGAAAGGTCCTCCACCTTGACCCAAGGGGGTTCTCCGAGCACCATACCTGGCTTTAATTCCCTATCCATGCTCGCCTTATTTGCACGGCTCACGAGCCTTTGACTCGTGTCCACTGGCCAATCGACCTCCGGCTCCACCTGCGAGCTGATATCCGACCTTTCACGTTCTTCCTCCCCAGCCTCTCTCTTCCATACGATACCGTCCGAGACATCTTCCTTCCACTCATCCCACTTGAAGCTCTCATTAGTCGTCATCCCCGCCCAAATAAGATACACGTGATATCCCAGCAAACCCCATGCCAAAGGCGCCGTGAACAAAGCCAGCAACCCAACACAACCAACGCTGACTTCGGCCGCCACAGCCCACGTCCACCACCTCCTGGCCTGAGCCCACGTCTTACCGCGGGACCACCAGACATCCGGCGGCGCCGTAGGATTGCGCGAGAGGTACCGCTCCTGTATGCGCTGGTCGAGCAGCCCGTAGGCGAGCCACGCGCCGTAGCAGAGCATGGTGCCCAGCGAGAGCAGCATCAGGAGGAAATACACGTAGTTGTCGCGGCCCAGGCACGTGCGGACCCAGATGCAGTGGTGGTCGTGCTTCGCGACGCACACGCCGCACATCCGGCAGTGCTTGCTCCGGGCTGGCTTGAGGTGTCTGCACGTTGTGCACCACTGGCCCGGGTGGAAGAGGACGTGGTCGTAGGGGTACTGTTGCATGTCTCGCGGGTGCGAGGCGGGCGTGATGTGCGAAGATGTGGAAAAGGCGCAGCGGAGGGTGATGATGTAGGGGGCGATGCAGAGGGGGATCGTGACGAGCGTCTGGAAGTTCGTGAGGCGTGGGAATGCTGGGGGTAGGAAGATTGCCTGTGCGACAAACACGACGCCTAGATAGAATAGCTATAGAGGTATTAGAACACTTGTGTTTGATTCAGGCTTGGGTCCACTGACAAGTACGAGAGGATGGTTTGTGTTCATGAGGTAGTTCCCGCTGCGCTGGAGGAAAGAGCCAAAACGGCCACCTGTAACGATTTGGTCTAGAGAAACCAGCAAACTAGGGATTTGAATCCATATCAGTCGGTTGACAGTACCTATGGGAGTTCTCCTGGAAAGCATATCAGCCATAAGTAAGCTTTTACATTCCATTTGTCTTACCTTAAGCGCGGAAGACTACCAAACAGCGCGCAAAACACGACAAATGACAAAGTTAAGATGGCTATCACGATCTTTTGGATCAGACCCATATCGGCTGATAGGGGTCCTAATATTATGTGAGTATAATGAAATCAAAGTCATTGAAAAATTTTTATTATCGCAATGTGCACCTTTCCCAGCGCTGTTGCATGATAACCTGCTGCCTCAGTTCAGTCCCTGGATCGCGCGGACCCAGCCCGCCACGTGACCACGCGAGTAACAGTCAGCATCCCATTGATTTGTAGAAAGACATCTGAACTGAAGGTGTTATACTCAAACATGCTTTGCTGCTTATTGCATTTTCTCATGGTACAATAAACGAGCGTCACTAGTTTTGCCTTCTTCATTGCGACCCAAAATTATTTCGATTCCCTAGATTGCGGGATAGAGTCTGTTGTAACTACAACTTGAAAGTGGATTATGTGTAATCAGATTGAATACCGTTCAACATTATATTTTGTCTTACTGCTCGTCATTCATAGCTCTAAAACCCTAACACCAACGCTTAATTTTCAAGTCGTAGAAGATAAATAGCAATAGTCATAGTGACAGAGCAACAATTGTTGGTGGCTGACTAGTTGTCGTTGTCATACTCCTGAAGCCACTTTTTGCGAGCCTCATAGCGTGTTGCCCCATGCTTTCGCATTACCCGGAGCAGCCTCTGGTTCTCGAACGAGAACCTATCAGCATCATCTTTCTCGGTCCAAATTCCTGGAATATCATTCGGAATGCCTTCTCCCCTCAAAATAGAAGTCAAAGCTTGGTCAGCTAGTTGGAGAACCATGCTTGTGCAGCGAACAGCCACCTCTAAGTCTTCGAACGTGATATCTTCGGCTAGTCTCTGTGCTACCCAAGCTTGCATTTCGTCGGTATTGGCTTCCACAAAACCTGTATTATGTACTGGTGGTTCTTCATCCCCAGGCAACGCCGTCGCTTCTCGTGTCTTCTGGGATGTAATTTCCGCCGCCGGAAGCAAACCGTGTGAAGGCGAAGATTGTGGGCCTTGAAAACGCGAGTCCTGGGGTGAAGTGCGACGGTGTTGATATGGCCGATATGAGCGATGCAGGGTACTATCAACATAAACTCGTGTTTCGCCAGCTTCGGGAAATTGTCCCCTCCTAACTTCATCCTTGTGGCCCAATTCCAGGCTATTTCTTTGTGGCTGATAAGACACAGGTGCAGCATCTGATTCTTCGTCATTGACCTCGTACCTACCATTCTGCAAATGCTTTCCCGTCTCACTAGCATCGGTCACTATTGGTTCGCTATGCCAGACCTCATTTCTCCCTAGAAATTCACTTTCCTTTTCTGTACTAGAGTCATCCTCAACTTTAATACTCGGGCTTTTCCTAGGCCCAAGTGATGACATAATCTCTCCAAATATTTGAGCATCGATCCTGCTCTGATAGTTGTAATCAGGTTCAGACAAAGTTGGCGAAGCACCCCGGGGGACAAAGATCTCTTCCTCCTCAATAGATTGGGATGCCTTTTCATCCTCTTCATCGTCGCTTTTTGAACTATAGGGGATTTCACTATCGCTATCCCCGGTAGGTCGAGCATGGTTTCTGGGCCTCTTTGCTCTCCGCGAAGTTTGTAGAGATTTTAGTGGAGAACTGTGAGGAACAATATCTTCATCATCTACTGATACCGATCTTTTTCGTTTGTGCAATTCAGGTTCCTGGCTCGCTTTGGCCAATACTTCTGGCGGCGAAACACTGAATTCTTCTTGGTCCGACTGAGCAACTGGAGGGGTATCTATGTCACCATCCAAGTCAAGAAACTCCTCGATATCAGCTCTTGCATCTACGCTGATAGAATTTTGATCGCCAGCGTTGTAAACTGGTGAGCCGGGGTCGTACGATGGGCTTCTTTCCAAATCGGTCCTGTGATCGCTATCGTCATCACGAGAGCTTGTCTCTCCAGCAACTCTTCGCTGCCTCTTTTGTTCGAGGTATATAGGTTTGATAGCTTCCTCCCAATAAGTGCGCCATTCTTGGGCTGTATGGTGTGTGCCCTTGGCAATATAACTTAGCATATCTTCCGAGACTATTAGAGAATACTTACTACTGAGGCAGCAAATTGTTCCCATGCCGCATCTGCTTGGGCAGGGTCTAGGTTGTAAATGAATTTACCGAAACTCAAAAGGCTCTCTTCATCATCTTTAGTGAAAGACATGCCTTCCTGATATTCAATTTCCTCATACTGTGAACGTTGCGGCACATCCTCAGAATCCTCCTGCAATTCAATTTCCTCATACTGTGAACGTTGTGGCCCATCCTCGGAATCCTCCTGCAATTCAGTCGGCCTTGCCTCAGCTTGTTCACGGCGTAGTCTCGCTCCTAGTCCTGTTTGCCTACGAGCTAGGGAATTTCTGATGGCTGTTAAACTTGCAGGTTGACGCCGGGCCGGGGGTCTCGGTGAGCTCGTGTCAGTGACGTGGTGTTCCGTTTGGTCGTTTGGTGGAGTCGGCGGCGCATTGGTGGTCCTTGGAACTTGATGTTGAGCAGATGTAGACTGTGGTGGTGGCAGTGCCATCCCACGAAATCGTTTCACATATCTGTCTCGCCATGATTGCCATGTGTGTCGAGGATTCTTTTTTGTCAGCTCGCCTAATCACCCAAAGTTACGGAGACCTACATGACTTTCTAGCTGTCTATACAACTCGATGCCCGCATCGCTACCTTTTTGTGGATTATTCGCAACCCATTGAAGAAGAACTTTGTCGTCTGCCAATGTGAAAGGTGTTCGAAATCCTCTACCAGGTCGCGCGATTGAACCAGCTGGTCTAGGAATATGCTCCACTGGCCCGCAACGATGATCTTCCAAGTTTTCCAAGCGGCCCTTGCGTACAGAGCTTTCCACGTATCTATACGAGTAGCTGCTTATAATAAGCCTATGTTGCGAGCTTTCAATATAGTGGGACCGTACCTTCCCTGCGGTTGAATTTTTTTCAGATGATCTACCAATTTGATATCGGCATCGTTCTCGATAGGAACAATGGATCCACCATTTGACTACACTTGTTAGTGATTGCACACAGGATGACTTGTGAGTCGCACTAGAATATACTCTCTGATAGTACCCCTACCCGGCACGGTCGCCGAGAGCCAGAACTTCTGTCCCTCAAAGAGTGCCCCTCGAGTAGATACACCTTCGGCGGTGTTGGTGAAGACGACCTGTGCCATAGCAGCAGGCGCTGCTTTCGTAGAACGAGCCAATGACAAATTGATTGTTGCAACTTTAGAATCGGTATCTACACATTATTGTGGACGCGTTGAAGAATAATTTCGTCCTGAGGCGCGACGAGAAATCCGGGGTTAGCGCGTTAAATGCGGGTCGAATACCCCTCCCCCTCCCGGGCCTTATTACAGCAGCCAAGCCCAGCTAAACAACAAACATGACTCGCGCCCCTTGCGTTAGAGGCAAACACTCTTTGCGCCATAGCCATCTATCTCAAGTTATCCGCGCACAGGAACATATACCACCCAAGAGACAATATCCCAGGCCATTAGTATAATTAATACGTTCTTGGAGGACATTCCTTCTCCTACTTCACTAACAAATCACCTACAGAGAATGAGGAAAATACTAGTTTTCGAATACGCCACGTCTTGACTCAACCATAGTTTCATCCATATCGGTTCTCAAATAGCCAATCAAACCTCGTAATGAGGGATCCTGGGGAGGGAATTCACTTTTTCTTTGAATTGAACAAATGAAATCTCCATTTTGGTATTCAAGCCTTTAGGTAAAGCTACTCGACAGCTAGAAACATTACACAGTTTTCCGCCTTACAATAAAGCCATTATATAAGTCGTAAGGTGTGGGTACGGCTGATAGGGTCATAAGACTCGCATGGACTCTGTGCCTCGTCATTGCGTGGTTCATCAAGGATGACTTGTTGTTCCTTGACGGATGCGATGACAATCCCAATTCTCTCAAAGGTTCCTCCTCCAGAATTCTGAAGGAGCAGGTAGTATCGTTCCAGAACTTTGAGGTAATAGAGACCCTGAGCAACCCCATTTGCGAACTTACTGCCTTCATCAATGTATATATTGAGGAACCCGGGCTTTGCGGCGAGTCGTTGATTGACGAAGCGAATGATCCACTTGTCTCCAATTTCGTTCCTTGCTAAACTAAAATTCTTTAGGCAGCCACTAACTTTGACATACGCTCCTGTCAACACTGATACCCCGGTCACATCAGTTTTAACACTGATTTCTTCTAACTTTAGAGCACGCTGCTTGTTACCGACAGGCCGAAAAGGAGAAATCACACCGTCAATAGATGCCCAGGACCAAGTAGGGGCTCTATATTCTTTCGGTCTACTGGCGAGTCCCGAAGCAAACCATAACAGATCCGTGATTAGTGTTTCTTGCCATAAGCCTGCGATATATACACTGTTCTTTGTATCGGTAAACATCTTAGCGACACCCGCCAATGCTACGAGCTTATCGCTAGATTTTGTGAGTCTGCATTTGGAATAAGTATTTACCACGTTTTGCCATGCTTCGCCTACTGCTTTTCCTTGCGTGGCTTTACTGTCGGCACTAATGGACTCGAACTTGGGCAACTGTGTGACCTTCACACTATGAGGCAGCATGCGCGGGTACTGCTCGCAGGCGCGAAGCGCTTTACATTCCCAGAACAATTGTCCCGCTCCGAAGAAAAGAGTTCGCGGCGAAAGAATGCGTTCCTGTAGAACCCAGCCACGCACACCAAGTGGCGATTCTTCCACAAAGCGATTCCAGAGACGCCTATCAGTGAGGACGAATTGTCGCTCGAAAGCCTGCTCCCCAAATTGGGCGAATTCCTTATGCCAAGGTCGTGCGCGGACACTGATATTGGTGGTATAGGGAGCTAAGCTGGCTGGATCGCGAGCCTGGAATAGCCCCTTCGTTCCGTTGATCGCTGCAGATGCAGCAAGTGTGAGGAAACTATTGCCATACACGGCATACATACGTACCGCTTCTCGTTTCCAGTCAGAGAGGTCATCTTTGTCTTGCAGTATGCACAAAGAATCGATCCAGAGATATCGTATGTTGAGGCGTCGGCAGACCGCTATAGCATCTTGAAATGTCTGTGGTAAGAGACTCAGAGCCGCTCCTGACTTGAGAGATTCTAGATTATGTCTTGTAGCCTCGAGAGGTACGTGACCGCCCCAGCAATGGCTGAGAGCCGAGTAATTTCCCACCAACTTATGTTCTGTTGTTTCAATTATGCGGAAGCTGTCCTCCGATAATTCAGGAGATGCCAGGTCCAGAAGTCTTGTGGGGTACCAAGCGCTAGAATCAGGGACGCATTTATGATCTGTGGAGCATGTATTGATCCACTGCTCCACACAAGCCCAACTGGAAGTTGAATTTGAGCTCAAAGTTTTTATATTCCCCGGTACCACCCAGTCGCTAGGTTCAAGGCAGTATTCCCCATGTGCGTAGTCTAGTTTGTCTTCTATTGTGTAAACCGTAAGGTCTCTGGTAGAAAAGTTATCCCATGACTTCTCACACCTAGTTTCTACAAAGCTTCTCCAGTAATCTTCTGCAATCGGTTCTCCTCTGGGCGCCAGAGCGTACGAGTCCCATCTCACAACACTATCCCTAACTGCAGTACAAACCTTGCATCCAAGGTGAGCTGCAGCCTTCAAATCTGCCCAGGAGTACTGATGAACAAAACGACATATCTCGAATCCTCCCGGAACCACCGGAGAGTCGATATGACTGGTTTTGATTGGCCGAGTCTTTCGGTTAACGATAGCTTCGCACACAGCGCACAACATCGTATGCCTTGTTAGAATTTGGACTAGATAGCGATACGAGTACGTTCAACACATTCGATTGCCTTTCCAGAACCGCATTTGGCTCCGGAGGTGCCTTGAGAGGGGCGCAAAATGCGTTGTAGTTCAGTTGCCGTCCGGTAGCTTCAAACCTTCGGGGGCTGGAGCCGGCTTTCACGGGGGCTTAGAGAACTCCTGAATCTTACTCAAAGCATGCTAGATGGCTTTTCAGTCTCCAATCATTAGTTGTCGGGATACTTGCTCAGATCATTAATTGTTGGAACATTGGCCACCGATGTGCTGGTAAGGCAGTTTGCAGATTTATAAACATGCAAGGGCGGGTAAATCCTTCGAAAGTCAAAATGTTCTATCCTCTCAGGGAGCTTCATTCGGTCAGCGAACAAGGAATTATTCGTCTAACGAGTATATTAAGGCAAGGTCCAGGTAACATGTACGCGTATGCAGTCTTCGCCACCTAGACACGGGACAGGGCTCGTCCTGTTCAGTCCAATAATCACGGCGCAACAGCTCACTCACCGCCAATTCAAACAAGGCTTCTATCAGCTCCTTTAGCGTCGATCTATGCATGGGTTCGGGTCAAGCTTGACAAGCCTTATGCCAAACGCGACAAGACTTCCTAGTCGGTAGCTAAGTAACCAACATAGAGTAAAGTTCCGGCAGGTTATAGGCTTGTAATTTGCTTATGTTTGTAGATTTTAGGCGAGAAGGCAACAGACACACGGATGCTCAGCCTCAGGGTATCCCTTGTTCCATGTAATCAGCATTGACCAGCGGAAGATCTGTCGTTCATTGTCTTCCAACTCGACATCCCATTTACACCTGTATGAGTACGATAGCATGTATCCATTGACTTGTCGCCCGGTTTGTTACTATGGGTATCTACATAAAAAGGTAACTTCTAGTCACAGTTCCTGCTATATCTTTAATTTTGTTCAGTTAATTCTCGTTCAAGTCTGTAATTAAAGCTTCGCTTCATGATAATATAATCTTAACACCATGGATCTCCGAGTACGAATTCTAATTACCATCCTTGTTTGCATTATTGCTATCATATGAGAACACCGGTTTCAGCGTACAGAACTATAAAACCTGTCCAGCGATATATAGCATACGATACATCCATTGACATTCGAGTACTATTCGACGAATGGTAAGCCATGGTGCCTAAATTTTCAATCCCGAATTTGATTCCCGACTTTACAGTCTCGAGAAGCTGATTTTCCGACAGTCACCAGTATTATATACGCATATTCCACTGATTCATCTTTTCACGTCATCATAGACCACCCAGCCCAGGCATAGTTTCATTAAATTTTCTGCTTATAGGTTTAATGGCAACAATGGGATTCTGTCGATGGAAGAAGTTATACAAACATGTAATTGATTCTGTTTACCGTTTCTGAGGGAGGAACTCTCATATTTATATATTTACGCTGCATTTATGAATTCACGAGGAACACGATTTGCTTTATTAGATATTCTTTGTATAGCTTACCTCCTAGAATCTCAAGATTTACCCACTCATGTTGACTAAACAACCGTTAGACATGGCATTACTGTCGCTGATTTGAGTGAATTTGTGAGAAACAAGTATTGAAATTATGGAGAATCCAGTTCTCCATTAAAAAAAAATTGCTAGCCGATGAACCACCAGGGTACATACGTTAAAATGCGCACGGATAAGGCTACAAACTACCCACGACACCCATCCTCCATGAACTCCAGCAAACCCTCCTCCCAGTTCTCACCCCACATCCCACCTTCTTCCTGCTCAACAAACCTCCTCATACGCCTCACCTCCCTAACCAAATCCGCCAAATTAGCCTTCGCATCAACAACCGCGAGCTCCGCAGCCACCCACAACCAAAACGCAGCCGAACAGCTATCATCCTTCATCCACACGCTCAGCGTCTCAAGGAAAGCATCCACCTCGGCATCTCCTACAAACGACACGCCTCCGCTTACTCCACTCCGGAGCCCATACCCCGGGACATCATCGGCGGAAATGGCTCCAGAGTAGAAGTCTCTGAAAATCCCCACGCAGTCGTCCACACCGTCAAGGAACTCAAAGGCGCGGCGCTCCTCGTCAGCGCCTTCGATGATGCGAATATTCATCAGGGCGGTGGAAGCGGCTAGGATGTGGTTGTCGTGTGAGAAACTGGCGAGTGTTAGTCGGTGTTCGAGGGAGGAGAGCTTGGCGAGGGCGTCTTCGAGGGGAAGCTCGATGAATGGGGGGTCGGGCAAGGGTGGAGTCAGGCAGGAGGAGTCTGGGCTTGATATTGAGCTATCTGGTCCGATGGCGAAGATTGAATCCGAGGGGGATGGGAGACTCAGCTCGGGAAGATTTCGCCACTTGGCTTTGAGTGTGGGAGATGGAGGCATCGCGGGTGGAGAAGGTGGTGAAGGCTGTGAAGGCTCGGATGGAGGTTTGGCGAGCGCACGAGCGGTACGGCGGAATGGATAGGTGAGAATTCGTCTGACGCGGGAAAACATTTTCAAGGTAGTTGAGGAATGAATGCTCCTTAAAGAAATGAGATATTGGTAGTATTTATGCATTAATGGAATTGAAAGAAATGAATGAGCATTGCGTAAAGGCATAAAGACACAAAGACACCCTCAATGGCAGACTATAAACAAGGCGAATGAAAGGTTTTGCTCTTGTTCAAATGTTTTTGTCTCGGCTTTGATTTTAAAAATAAAGAATAAAGCGACAAAGATCTGAATGGCAGTGGAATTTGACTTGATGGCATATAAGAAAGTAGAATGTTCTTCCAAACGTTCAGAAAACGCAAACCATCATTCAGCAACTTCGATGCACAATGGACAATAACAACAATGTTACATTCCTCCTCGAGTTCATCATCGAACTCCCCAACATGTATCCAGATGATGAGCGTCGGCAGCTAGAAATCTATACCAAGCTCTTTGACTGGGTCGAAGCAGTTAAAATTCAGTTTGAGGTCGAACTCATGGTCAAAGACGCCGAGATTACGCTCGAATTTGGCCCCAATATTCGAGCTTACATCAAATATACAACCGAGCTCCTGACGACGAGAGTGAGGGTTATTAAGCTCGTGGAAGAAAGGTTTGACGAACTGTCAGAGGAAGTATATCGGTATGTTACTCAAACCATGCAGAACTCTAGTCAGAGGCGCAGTCGAAGCCTCAGTCAGAGTCCTACTCGGAGTTCTAGTCGAAGTTCTAGTCAGAGTCCTAGTCCGAGCTCTAGCCCGAGCTTTAGTCTTCCTCTGCGCGGCCGTCGCCATAGCTGCCCTTGATGGATCGGTTATTGACTCAGTTCGGCTCACCAGTTTTCCTACCCAGATTCACTCCTTGTATGGCTGGCTCCATGCAGGTAAAATAACAATTAGGTAAGTTACAATGAAATTGTTTAGCACTGTAAAAGTTCGGACTTGTACGTGAAATGCCTAATTTTAGTGATCCTGAATACCACCCGTAAGCCCATGGCCGAATTCACAAACCAAAGAGAAAGAAAAAGCTGGCTGTTTTGTGGATGTCTCTTTGAGATCTCTGCCATATGAGTTTTGGACAAAGCCGTTACAGAAGACCGGACAACGTTCACAACAATGTGGACGAAGAAAGAGCGACCACCTGCTTTCTTCCACGATACGACGACAAAGCAAACACGCAGCTCAAGTCCCACAAGTCTCGCACGAGGACCAGACACGATACTGAGTCCTAGTCACACAAAAGATCCAGTATACTCGCCAAACGCGCCATTAGCCAGCCTGCGAATACCGTCCGATGTTATACACAACCGTCTCAACAGACTGGACGGAAAGATCCTCTCGTAAACTCTACCCGTGACAAATAAACTCAAACCCGGAACCAAAAGTTGATACACCCACACTCATCAAAAAATAAATACCAGTGAGGGTTTAACGGGATGCGCGCATCACCACCACTAGATGCGGGTAAGGCCGCGAAGGAACTAAACGTGATACTTTTAGTAAAAAAACTTAGAAAGCATAAATAGACATTGTGACCAGAGTTCCTCTTTCTAATGAATTCATCCAAGACTTCTAAGGATATACGAACATTCATCTTCTCTTTTTTTTTGTTTTCTAATCAGATAATGTCTTCTAATAGCTGCGCTTCAATATCTACCGGTCCAACACGCCTGTTCTTGACCATCATAATGCAGGGTTCTCTGAGCATCTGGTATAATATGTTGAGTGCGGCAGACGCAAATAATGTAAAACCTAGCATGTATAATGAGTAACCCATGTATGGGTCAATTTGGAGAAAGACAGAGGACATAAGGATGGTCCCGAAACCTAGTGAGCCGGCTATGATAGGGTTGTTCTCGTCAAGTGTATCAAATCCCATTGGAAATGGCGAAAATATTGTGTATGAGTAAAGTTAACGGGATGGAAAAAATGTACGTGTCCTAAAATAAAAGATTTGATTGCAAAACAAGCCAAGTATACATAATTACTATACAAGGCCCCTTTCTGGGCCTGTTTTTTTCTTCATCTTCTCATTACCATGGTATACTTCGTATATCGAGGTACAATTTATTAAATAGAGGTACAAAATGCCTCTCTTCCAAACCTCACTGCATTACATAAGCAACAACCGGGGTCCGCTTCCTTGCAAAGCCTATTAGCTCGACCATTTTGCCCAATCATATGCGATTCTGTTACTTAACAACTTCACTTCAATGGCTAGCAATTTTCCATCCTTTCAAAGCAAAAAAACCCCCGGTATGACGCCTGGTACAAATGTGATGCTAAAACGGCTAAGGGAAAAAAAAAGAGCGCCTGACCAAATTCCCACGTCAAAGCACACACCCGCCCGCTTTTCCCATTGCTCGTCATACTCGCCGGTCGCCCGCTTGCCCGCCCACGATGTGCGGGTTACCACGCTGCCACGGGGAGAGGAGAGCAACCCCCGAATTCGCCCCCAATCCGTCAATCACTTGTTGATGAGATAAAATGTCACTATATGTATATTGATACCAAGAATTAGTAACATGAGGGCAAAATTGGAAGACCTATCTGCGTTGATTTTGTATCTCAACAGCTCGGTATCTGGACATTAAACAACATGATTAAACAACTCCTACCTACTAACCAACTACCCCCCCCCAATCCATTACCTCTTCTCAAGATCACTGGCATCAGGCTCACTCCCACTACTCCCCTTATCCTTACCCGGATCCGGTCCCTGGGCCTGTGTCTGGGGAGCAGGCGCCGGCTTAATCCAAAAAACCGGATACCGCCTCTGCACATTCCCCACCAGCACCGCCGTAACCAGCACAATCGCACTCGACAGCAGCACAACGGGCAAAAAATACCACCCCAGCTCAAAGATCTCGTCATCGATGGCAGGCAGCAGCGCGGTGGCGCCGGCGGGCGGGTGCGTCGTCTCCGATACGCCCATGAGCACGATGGCGACGGAGGTGGACAGGCTGGCGGCCAGCCAGCGCACGGAGGAGAAGCGCGCGGCCGACGGGATCAGCGCGAAGAGCTTGGTTATGCTGATTCCTACGAGCGCGGATATGAAGTGCCCGCCGACGAGGGCGCGCGGTTGGGCGAGGGGCGAGTCGATGGCGTGGTAGCAGAGGACGG
>JANIPN010484201.1:0-12749 GCA_027478595.1 Erythroxylum anguifugum
GGTTTGTCCCGGTTAGGTTTCCGACCTCTGCGTGGATACCGTTAGAGACGGTCTCCTTTGGTCGTTATGGTTTGACTGATTATACATACACATGGATCCTGGCTTTCGGGAATCTCCCGGAACAAAAAAGTTTTATTTTCCGCACTGTGTTCATGTGATGGACACCTCGGGATTTTCCTACACACCCTTCTTGTTCAACATCAATTTTGTAGCTTATGAGTAAGCTGGAAATTGCAAGATAATGAAAAGGACATAATCTATCAAATTAAGGAAACCTAATAAGCTTAGTAATGCCCTTTTCAGCAACTAACTGTCAACAAAATAGGGAATAACGAAGCTCCCTGAATCTTCTATTAAATACAACAGTTTGTCTTGTAAGAGGGTGAGTTGTTCATATCCTTCCTTAGTCACCCCTTCTGCTTTTCTTCTTACACTTCATGAACAGAGACTTTCGTGTCTTCTTCAACCTCTATGTCTTGTTTCCTCTGTTCTTTGTTCTCTTCTTCTTTAGCTTCTAGAACAGAGACTGCCTTACATACTTCAAACTTAATCTTTGTTGTCTTCTGTCCTTCTTCCTTATGCTCCTTTGAAGATTCGACATCATCAACTCTTATGAATGGTATTCTTGGTGGGTAAGACCCGCTTCCTCTCTCCTCTTCTTTCTCTTCTTCTTCTCTCCCTTGAAGCTTTCCCAAAATTTCAGAAGTGGAGGCTCTGTTAGGGTTCCATCGTAATGCCTTTTATATCTTTTCTATTTAGGGCAACCTTAGGGCTTTTTTTGGGTCCAAAAGGTCCGAAAAGTCCCTTGGAAACTTAAGTTAGGACATCTGTCTGCATTTATGTAGCGCAGGCCACGTTCGTGGCCCAAAGTTTTAGCTTTTATCACGATTGTGGTTGCTCCTCCTGGTTGGTTTTATCATGATCATAGCCCTGGGTCTAACTCCAAGCTTTCTCCGAATCTTCTCCGTTCTTCTATAGTTGTCCTGAAACACTAGTATACATATCAAGGCACCTCAAAAATAAAAATTTGGAGCTCAAACGTGTGCTCTAACCGATAAAACACTTAAAACACAAATATCTAACTAATTAACACAATTCTAGCCTAAACACACACTAAACAATTAAATTAACAACTAAACACACACCGAACTACCCACTAAAACATGATGCAATCTACAGCTATCAATAATCATGCATTTAGGGCTTATATTTATATTTTAATTAGTTTTTGTGTAATTTGTTTGATTTGTTATTGTTTAAGGCAAGAGTTTAGCCTTGATTATATATTTCAAGGATTTTTTGATGTGTTTGGTGATGAGTAAAGAAACGAAAAAGTGAACAAAAGATGAAGAAAAAGTCAGAGAATCAAGTTTAAAGGCCTTTGGCACGATTGTGCAAATCGTATACACAATCATGCAATAAAAATTATAAGGTTAGGGGCCTTGGCATGATCATGCAACTCCTTACACGATCATGATAAAGAGTTTGGGCAGCTAGGATGAGAATTTTTCATACTTTTGATGCTTTAAGGCTATTTTTGGAAGATATACACGGGAAAAACCTTAGACAAAACCCTAAAAGACTCAACAATATATAAAAAAGATCAAAACACCACTTGACGATAGCATAATCACAATTAAAGATGAGATCAAAAAGAGGATTCTCAAGAATAAGGTTGCAGATTTTTCTGCATAAGCCAAAGAAGATAAGACTTCCAGGTTTCATTATATACTCTTTTCTTATTTCCTTGTTATTGTTAGATGTTAATGATAATTAAATTTGGATATTAGTTGCATCTATGGATTGCTAAATTCCTTTTTAGGAACTAATATTGAATTATTTATTGAACTTATATTCTTAATTTAATGAATATGCTTATGATGTTTATTGTTTTATAATCAGTTTGAATCAAGAGATATTGATTCACTTGTATTGTTTTGTATAAAGAGATCTGGTACCTCAATAGACCTATAAACATCAAATTAGTAGGAAATTGAAGAGAGATCTTAATTTTTTTATTATCTATCTATAAGATTGCTTCAAATCGAGTTTTATAATTAGAAAGAGTTTTGAGAGATTGAGAGATCACAATTCATTTTCTATCTATTGTTATTGGGATTACTTGATTATATCTTGAGAGAGGGTAATCATAACTATAAAATATCTAGGATTAAGTATGATTAATTTAAGAAGGTAAAGGGAAAAAGAAGGATAGAATTAATTCATAGCCTTCATTATTTATCAATCAATCAATTTTATTACTACCTAGTTCATGGTTTATTTATCAAGTCTTTGTTATTTGTTTAATTCTTAATTACTCATCTTATTGTTTACTTTAAACAAAATTTACAAGAAATGATGGGTGGCTAGATAATCCTCGTGTGAACGATATCTTTTATACTATAAGTTACGATCTGTAAAATTACAATATGAAAGTTTTTCTATTTAATGCTATTAACACCTTACCCCTTACTCAAACAAAATGCTAGAGTCTCTTGGTTGATGGAAAGGGATAGGAACACTAAGTTCTTTAAAAATGTAGTTTTGGTAAGAAGGAATCGAAACACCATAATTTCCTTACAAACCTCTAATAGTTCTGTAGCTACTAGTTAGGTGGATTTTAAGACTGCAACTTTGAGTTATTTCAAAAGGATTCTGGGTATGAAATTTCCCACCTCCTCTACCCCTTAGGACTTCAAAACATTTAATCTATAAGCATTAATCAAGACTTTTTTTACTTCTTAATAGTATCATTTTCTAATCTAGACATAAAAAATGCTCTCTTCAATTTAGGGCTTAGTATTTTACAAGTACTTCAATCATCTCTGCAAATTTTGTTTTTGGGCAAATGGGAGGCTTTTTAATGAGCTTAACAATACTCATATTTTTCCTCCCAAAGATTCCCAAAATCCTTGGTTAACTACAAGCCAGTTCTTATTGTAATGTTGTTTATAAAGTGATTTCTAAACTACTTACAGCTAGACATAAGATTGTCTTGAATTTCATTATCAATCCATCCCAAAGAGCTTTTATTAAAGGAAGATCTTTTGGGGATAATTTTCTTATAAATCAAATTTTGCTTAAGCGTTATCACATAAACATGGCTATTAAAAGTTATGCACTCAAGGTGGACTTCAATAAAGCATTTGAATTTATGAGCTGGAGATTTCTAACTTATATCTTGATTGTTTGGTGCTTATAAATAGATTTATAATATGGATCACTTAATGCTTCACTAATATCTCTTACTCTATAATGGGCAATGTAAAACCTATTACTTGATTCAAAGGAACTCGAGGATTAATACTAAAGGATCCTTTATCATCTTAACTCTTTACTATATGTATAGAATTCCTCTCAAGAATAATTAAAAGTAGGAGAATAGAGGAAATCAGGTTTAAGTTTCATTAAAAATGTGAGAAGTTTCTTATAACAAGCTTATCATTTATTGATGTTCTGATAGATGGTTAATTGCTTATATTTTTTACCTCATATTTAATGTATTCTTGCTTGATATTTTATACTTTTGTTGTATATTTGGTACTTAATATGCTTTAAGTGTGTTTATAGGTGATAATTGCCTTCATGGACTTAAAGTAGAGAAATTTGGATGAAAACGTGGCATAAAACAAAAAATCAGCAATCTAGAAGGGGTGCACAATTGTACACTTTCGTAATATCTGGTTATTTCCAATTACACATGTTCTTGTTCACGGCCGTGCACACGATCATGCATAACCCAAAAAACCTATATTTCATATAAAATGACATTTTAGAGGCAAATTAGAAGAGAGGAGACTTTAAGAGGCGATTTCCAAACGTGAAGAACATTCAAAAGGGGCGATTTTGATCCAGAGAAATAAGAAACATGAAGATTTCATTTAAAGATCCATCAGAATTCAAGATCAAGCCTCTACATCGCAGTAACATTTGATAGAAGACAATCAGGGAGATTTAGAGTTATGATTCCATTGTTTTTCTTTCATTGTATGTTTGATATAGGGCTCAATTATGTGTAACTAAATGTCCAATTAGTATTTAGGTTAAATGAACCTTATGTTAATAATTTGACAAGATTTGATTCTTTTATTAATGCGATTGGTTGTTTGATATACTGTGATTTGATTACACATTTTATTTATGTTCTAATATCCTGAGATATTAAATCATAATTTGATTTTATACATAAAGATTGAGAAATCATAAGGTGAATGGATTTACTGTAATTAGAAGGAGTTGATTGTAACCATAGAGATAGGATGACATAAATCTTTCGGATTAGGGTCAAACCTAATAGAGGGACTCATAAATCGGTAATGCAATCCTATAAGATTTAACCTAAGTAATTCGGTTAAAAACATACCATAGGAGTCTCCAAGGTCCAATACATCAACAAAAGAATTGTACGATAAAAGATCAATTTATTAAGGATTTAATGGGATTCGAACCTAGATACTAATTTTTTATAACGATAGCTTTCTAAGTGAATTCCATTATCATTGTGTTCATTATTGTTTCCTATTTCTTTAATTGTTCTAGTTTTTATTTTCTTTTTATTAAAAATCTAAAATAAATCCGTAGGCTAGATAATAGAGGAAGGGTAAGTACTAGTACTCATAGTCTTTGTGGGATCGTCCGTACTTGCTGGTACTAGCTACAACTATGTTATGTACTTGTGGTGACACAAAATAGGTTAATCAAGTTTCTGACGCAATTGTTGAGGACTTTGATCATAGGAAAACCTAAATGCTATTACTCTAGTCATCTTTTTTTTTTTATTATCCTTGTTTTTATTTTATTTTAATTTAGCTTTTCTTTTGTATTTATTTTATTTTATTATATATTTTTATATTTTTGGATTATTAATTTAATTATCTTTTTTATTTCTCTACTTGATTTTGAGTTTGTGGTTTATTGTAGGATTTTTGATTCATTGTCATAGCCATAACTCACAATGGAAGGATGGAGCAAACCAAACTTATGTGGGAGCCAAAATACGTCTTCGCTATCTATATCATCACCATATTAGAGAGAGGGGGTCCTCATATATTTTCAGGAGCACAACAGATGTTCAAGTTATGTCACGACATTGGTGGGAGTTATCATTATATTCATAAATGTCGAGCACTAACATATAGATGGGGACATATGCTATCAACCTCATGGTGCAGTGTACAAGAATAGCTACAATTTAGAGTAGAGCATGATCGAGTGTTGGTGTGTGTAAGTTTCAATAAATAACCCTTGATAATCTACAAGCGCATGGTTTGTTAGTGTAGTACTTAAGATGTCGATCCCACGAGGAGGGATAATCTAATCCTAAAATCTAAGGCCAAAAACAAATCACAAAATTCAAAATGTACGAAACTAAAAACAAGAATTTAATTCAATCAATCAAATTAAAAATCAAATAAGAAAATATTGATTATTTAGCAATTGCAACACACACCTAAGAATCAATCTAAGGAAATTACCAATTGAGAGAAAGGAAATTTTACCTATCCTTAATGCTAACCTAACTAATTATGAATTATCGGATTGTTGATTCTAGACGATCCTAAGGTTGATTACTCTGTCTCGAGTTATAATCATTAACTATAAATCATAAACTCTAATCAGATTATGGAAGTTGCAATCTCTTAATTAACAACCTATCAAAAATCCTATTTAGTTCTAAAGTTCTCTAATAAACTATTGGAACCCTATCCAAGATCTCTCTTTGCATAATTTACTGATTTGATTTAATTCTATTTTTTATTAAATCACCTAGCTCTTGTTAGCCCAATTTAATCATTTTTCATTCGATTTACCCTGTCAATTTAATAACGAATTATGCACTCGCAGAATTAAACCACAACAAATCCAATAACTACAAAAACAATCAGATTTCATTAATTCAAAGATAAAACTTCAAAGGTGAGAATATCCTCATCATTCAAGATCCTATCATCAACTATTCAACCCAATTCTATACAATAATAAAACTAAACATAAATAGGAAATATGATCTGAAAGGATGATGAGAGGCAGCGACGTCAAGAAAATCCTGATCCGGGAAGTACGTCAAGTTAGCTTCTTCTCCTCTTTCCTTCTTATTTTCCTTTATCTCTCGATGAATTCTCCCTAGGGTTTCTTCAAGGTGGCTGATGCAAAAGCTTTCTCTGCCTCTTTGTCTTATTTTTTAAATATCCTTTATATTCTAAGTAACCTTAGGATTTTTCCGGGGTCTGGAAGGTCTAAAAAATCCCTTAAAACTTGACTTTTTTAGTGCCTGTGCATCTGCCTGATGCAGGCCACGATTGTGGGCCACATCTGAGCCTTTTATCACGATTGTGGCATGTAGGCTACGATCGTGGCCCATGTCCTAGGCTTCTATCACGATCGTGGCATATGGGTCATGATCATGGGCCAACTCTGGTGCTAGCCTGTTGTTCCGCGATCATGGGCCATTGTTTAGGCCTGAATGTCTCCAAAACTTCTCCGTTCTTTGATGTTGACCCTGAAATACTAACAAACACATCAAGGTACCTCAAAAACATAATATTTAAGCTCAGAGACTTGTATTAACCCATAAAACACTTAAAACACAATTAACTAACAAACTAACACAATTATAATCTAAACACATACTAAATAATTGAATTAATAGCTAAATACATATCAAACTAAGCCCTAAAACATGATGCAATTTACACTTATTAAAGCAACTCTTATACTTATGGATGGAACGATTACACTTCAAATGGATATTTACTACACCAAGCATCTCTATAAAATAAGCCAACTCTGGAACATAAATTAATGGAAATCATTGTTGATACGAAGGCTAAACAACATAAATTCGAGAGTGAAGAATAGACAAGGGTTAGCTTTATGAATGGAGGGAAAATTTAAAAAGAGCTTCTAAAAGAAAAAATAGTATTGTAGATAAACTAATGGAATGCCTTGCCGAGAGAGTAGCTGGTCAACATGAATTCGATTAGAGATTTTCTTCACCCATATATGATGAGTATAATTTAAGCTTCCAACCATCTCAAAGTGAATAAGAGACAACATTCGATTTCATGAATGAAGATACATTTCAAGAAGCCGAGGAGGTAACTGCTGCTCTAAAAGATATGATGATTGAGTCTATTCAAGAATCTAACATGAGGCATCAAGAAACATAGGCTCATATACAGAACATGGAAAATCAAATCAATCAGTTGGCAGAGTTATTACCCAACGAATAACTAGGGAGTTTGCTGAGTCCTAATGAAATAGATTCTAACGAATTTAGAATGGCAATCGCCCTTAGTAGTGAAGTTGAGCTCTCAAAAGAATAATTGGAAGAGGAGGTAAGTATTACAGATAAATTAATGGAACTCCTTGTTGGCATAAAAGTTGAGCGACGCGAATTCAAGAGAGAAGAAAAGGCAAGGGTTAGCTTTGTGATTAGAGTGACATTACAAGAAGAGCTTCCAGACCAAGAAGAACTCTCCATCCAAGAAGAGAAAGTAGAGGAGTGACAGAAGGAAATTGAAGAAGATGAGCCCAAAAACCTCTATCCAGGAAGAAGAAGAAGAAGAGCAGATAGAGTTTGTTGAGGAAGAACTAGCGGAGGAACCAAGTAAAGGAACTACTGATGAGGTATTACTAGTGACCTTAAGTACGGAGGGTTCCCACTTCCTTGAAGAACATAGAGGTGGTTGAGGAAGAATTAGAAGAGGAACCAAGTAAGGAAACTATTGATGAGGTATTAGTAGTGACCTTAAGTATGGAGGTTTCCCACTTCCTTGAAGACAAGTAGTTCGAGTTAGTCAAAGATTAACGAATTTCATTATCCTTTATTTTATTAACAGTTTGTCACTAAAAATGACATTATTGCTTGAGACTGGATTTATTAATTTAATTAATTATGTCCTTGTTATTATCTTGCAACAGGTGGCTTTTTTACAAGCTATGAAACCACTTTATGGAGAAAGGGGTGGAAACAACCTGTTGATTATTGATTCGAAGCCTTTGTTCTTACCCTTGGAGGTCAAATTTAAAATATAATTCTAAGGATTGCAATATATAATGCAACCTCAGGTCATTTCACTTAATCAGAACCAAATGGAATGGACCTAAGCTAGCCTATATGTAATGAAATGCAAGCTAAATGGGTAAGAAAGAAAGGGGTTTGTCGTTTGGAAATCTTTACTAAATTAAAAAAAACTATAAATAAAATTTCTTTAAAGTGTTTTTAGATTTTGGGAATAGAAATTTGGAAGCTAAAAATAATGATCAAATGTGATAGAATCTTCTTGAAAATGAGCTTTAGCTATCATAGTTCGAAATAAATTTTGGCAGGAGTGAAAATCATTAAGTTTCAAATGATAAACCTTAAAGAACTCTTTAAGTTTAAGGTCTTAATCAATGAACTCCATTTCTTAAGACCTTGTTAAACGCCCTTAATGTGTGTAGAGGGAAATCGATACAACAAGTTACTTGGGATCTCAAATCAACTCAATATCAAACACAACTATGCAAGATAAAAGAGATTCAACAAGATCAGAAATAAACATATATGAAACTTCATATATTTAAGCTCAAAGTTCTACATCAATAAATCCCAACAACACAATGAGTATCTAATACTTGATTAAACTCTAATCAAGAATGTTCAACTATGAATTACAAATCCTAAACTTAGGAATTCATAAATCATAGCTAAACATAGATTATGTCACTCCCCTTTGAAGCCCATTGAACTCAAGCCATTGCTACATCTTCAAGAGGAGAGAAATGTCTAGCCACGCATAACTCCAGGAGACTTCACAACGGAGAACCCACTGGAAGCATCCATGGTAGCAGTTGACGGTGAAAGGAGCAGAAAAATGGTGTGGATGAGAGGAGATGTTCGGATGGTAGAGAGAGTGAGTGTCTATCTCCCGATGTCAGCCTCTCTCCCCCAACTTAACCTAAAATAGGTAGTTTAAAAAAACGGATTGATGGATCGGGTTGCACAGTAGGTAGACTTTCAAAAATGGTTTGGGTATTTTAAGGTTCGCCTCGGTGACAGGATGCGCTCGCCACTGCGAACTTTTCCCGAAAGGTTTGCTTGGAAGTCTCTGGTTTCTTCGGAGCGACGACGTGAACTTGACGCTGCGGCGAACTTTTCCCGAAAGGTTTCATGCTGAATTCTTCATAATTCGCCACGGCGAAACATCAATTACGCAACGTCACTGCGATGAACTTTCCTATTGACCTTTTGACTCGTTGACTTATTGACTCATCATTTTCAGCTTTCACTCCTTGCCTCTACTTCTTGAGTCTCCTATAATAAACAAATGGTAGTTTGCAGTATCAATTGTTTTTACAAAATTAATTTAGTGAAATTGCTAATTATTTGTGACAATTTTACTTGCAAACTATATAAAATAAAGGCAAGCACTTAAGAGTCCAATTAAGCATAAAATCTAAAAATAAGAGCCAAAAAGTGTAGTAAAAATCACGAAAATGTCACCAATTTAAATAAGAAACTTGGGTTCAATCAATTATTGATCCAAGATGATAGAAATGTGCAAGTTACGTCGAGCTACCGACATTAAAGAAGCACTACATGGGAGGCAACCCATGAAGTAGTTTTAATTTTATTTCAATTTTGATATTATCTTTTGTTTGCTTTCGGCATAGTATAGGATTTTATTTTCTATTATGTTTTTTATTTTGTTTTTTATCCTTTTCTTTTATACTTTTCAAGGATGTTAGTCTATCATTAGATGGATCCATATTTAAAAAATTGTAATTAGGAAAGTAACACTAAACCTTCTCACTTTGTCATAAATGCTTATATTGTTTACATTGGAGACAATGTACAACTTTAAGTTTAGGAATGGGTTTAATGAATTTTTAATTGATTTCTTCAAGCTTATTATAATCCTGATTATAAATTTTATTAACTGATATCTTGAATTGGTTGAAATTTGTCCATTAATACTCTACTTTATTATTGAATATTGATTTAAGTTGGTGTGTAAAACGATGATGGTTAGAATCAAATTAGTTTTCTAAATCATATTTTTCGTAATCATTGAAATTTTCAAGTTGAATGAAATTGCTTATTATTTACACACATATACCCATTTTTTATTGAGCTTTTAAGCCTTAAGAGCAAAATTTCAAAATTTTTAAAGCTCTTGTTATGCTTTCATATGCCAGTTATCAGTGTACAGTAGGATAATTTTAGAACTTGCTTTTATTATACATGTTGAGACCATATTTGTTAAATTAGAAGCATTAACATTATAAAGGCACTTAGATTCACCAACTAGCTTAATCTATTTCTTTGAAATTACCATACCCTAAAATTTACCTTTTGGAATAATCAAGTTAAGCTTTAGCCTTTTTCATTGATTTTACCCACATATTAACTTTAATTATGTTTTCCTTTGAAGACTTCTTTATTATTTTGAACCTTAAAGGTTATTTACATTATTTACTTTTTGAGACTTAAATTCTTGAAAGGTCCAATATTTGTTGAATATGGTACTGATTGAAATATTGTAAAAAAAGAAAGCAAGAAAAGAGAAAAAAAGAAGAAGAAAGAAAAATGATGAATAAATATATAATACCAACAAAGTTACATTGAATGGACTTACGTGTATTTGTAAAAGAGTCTTGAAATATATGGTGGAGTAAATTTCCTTCTATTTAATACTTTTATTATCTCAATCATACCATACCTAAACACCATTACAACCCTACAAAGATCTTTTGATTTTTGTTTCTAGTTTGTACATAAGTAGTGGATCTGCGATTTTATTGCAAGCATATGGTAAGGATTATGCTATGTATTGACTAAGAGTCTTGACACTTTTCACCCAAAGCACTTGAGTGCATCGAGTGAAATCTTGGTTAGTGTGTAAGGATATATGCTTTTGATTTCAATGCAATTGTTGATGTGATTACTATTAATATTGCTTAAGAAGTTAATTTTAAGACAACTTGACTTTAATTGTATGTTAATTTGATTCAATAGGATACAATGGTGAATAGTATGAATGGACAGGTTGAGATTGGTGATGGATGTTGTAAAATTTATAATTTTGATCATGGTTTGTTTTAGGACAAGCAAAAACTTAAGTGTTGGGATATTTGATAGATGATTAATTGACTATATCTTTTAACCCATATTTAATGTATTCTTGCTTGATCTTTTATACTTCTATTGTATATTTGGTACTTAATATGTTTCAAGTGTGTTTATAGGTTATAATTGCCTTCGTGGACTTAAAGGAGAGGAATTCGGATGAAAAACGTAGCGTAAAATAGAAAATTAGTAATATGGAAAGAATGTACGGTCGTGCACTTTCACGCTATCTAGCGATTTCCAATTATGCACATTCATGTGCACAATCGTGCACATAACCGTGCATAACCCAAAAAACCTAAAATTTTCACAAAAAGCGATGTTTCAAAAGCAAATTAGAAGAGAGGAGACTTTGAGAGGCAATTTCCATATGTGGAGAACATCTAAAAGGGATGATTTTGGTCCAAAGAAGTGGGAAAAACGAAGATTTCATTGAAAGATGTATCAGAATACAAGATCAAGCCTCTACATAGCAAGAACATTCAATAGAAGACAGTAATAGAGATTTAGAATTATGATTCCATTTTTTCTATTTATTTTTCTTTCAACGTATGTTTGATTTCTTGTTCAATTATGTGTAACTAAAAGTCCAGTTAGTATTTAGGTTAGATGAACCTTATGTTAATACTTTTATATGATTTGATTCTTTTATTAACACGATTGGTTATTTGATAAATTGTCATCTGATTACTTATTTATGTTCTAATAACCTGAGATATTAGGTCATAATCTAATTTCATACGTAGATATTAAGAAATCCTAGTATAAATATATATATACCATAATTAGAAGGAGTTGATTGCAACCTTAGAGATAGGATGACATAAATCTTCCAGATTAGGTTTAAACCTAATAGAGGGACACATAAATTGGTAATGCAATCCTATAATTTTTAACCTGAGTAATTCAGTTAGAGACCTTAGGATTAGTTTTCAGTAGACTCAAAGTCAACTATTAGCATACCATAGGAGTCTCCACGGTCAAATACATCAACAAAATAATTACATAATAAAAGATCAATCTGTTAAGGTTTAAGCGATTCGAACCTAGATACGAATTTCTGATAACGATAGCTTTCTAAGTGAATTCCATTTTTTTGTGTTCATTAGTGTTTCCTATTTCTTTAATTGTTCTAATTTCATTTTTTTATTAAAAATATAAAATAAATTCGTAGGCTAGATAATAGGGGAAGGGTAAGTACTAGTTTTCATAGTTTTCATGGGATCGATGTTAAGTCAAAATAGACTTTACGTATTAAAAGATTTTGATGACAATCATAAAGAAGATAAAATGAAAAGCAGACGAAATACACTTCAACGAAAACAGACGGAAGCTGTGAACGAAAAACAGACGAAAGCTGTGAATGAAAAACAGACGGAAGCTGTGAACGAAAAACAGACGGAAGCTGTGAACGAAAAACAGACGGAAGCTGTGAAGGAAAAACAGACGAAAGCTATAGAGCAAAAAGAAGACGAAGTAAAAAATTAGACAAAGCAAAAAGAAGACGAAAGCAACGCAGAGCAAAAAGCAGACGATGCAAAAGTAGACGAAGGAAGTTGGAGGTATCAGTCTGTGGAAGTTACAGAGCGCAACTGCCTAACCGTTTCTTTCAAGAATCAAGAAGCAGTTATTCAAG
>JANIPN010487244.1:0-12724 GCA_027478595.1 Erythroxylum anguifugum
CTTGCCGCTGCTATTGAGAAAAACCACCATGAGATTATTGCCATACTGCTCGCACAACCAACAGTGGACGTTAATAGCATCAGATACGATTCAAGTATACGCAAAGAAATAGAACCGAGTGAATCTTCTCAGTCCTCTATTGGAAGCGATGTTGGAAAGCAATTCACGCGGGCAGACAATGAATCCGCCAATTCCCGACGGGGTTCAATCGAGTCATCTCAGAGTAGTTCAACCGATTCATCTCTGAGTAGTTCAACCGAGTCGTCTGACAGTGATTTAGAATCACTGGCGTCGGAGCCAATGATTTATATTGCAGCCTTGTATAATTGCTCAGGCGCTTTGGACATTCTTCTTGAACACAAAGCTGATGTGAACTTAACTGGGGGTCGCTGGCACACTGCACTGATAGCAGCGTGTTCAGAGAGCGATGAGAGTATCGTTAATAAGCTCTTGGACCATGGTGCTTCTCCTGCTATCTATGGAGGCGACTATGATAATGCTCTTGTCGCAGCCTGCTACAAGGGACGTCCTTTCGGTCTTGACACATATACAAGATTGATCGATGGCGGAGCGGACGTGAACCGGAAAGGAGGATCAGCTCGTAGTAGAACCCCACTTTATTTTGCAGCTTGTAACTTAGACCCCACCGTCGTTAAACTTCTAATCAACAAAGGTGCTGAAGTCAATATTCGCGGCTGCGGCGACTATGACAATCCCTTGCAGGGGGCTTCGAGGTACGGAAACAGCGAAAACGTTCGCGTGCTCCTACGGCATGGTGCGGACATCACCTTTCAAGGACAAGGCGATCATGATAATTGTTTAACGGCGGCAGCGGTCAACGGGCATGCTGAGGTTGTCAAATTGTTATTGGACGCTGGCGTCTCGCCAAATATCAAAGGAGGAGTAACTTGGTTCCCTTTAATTGCTGCATGTTATGATTGTGATGAAGTTGGAAACAAATCGGTTGATGTTTTGAAAAATAAGCTGGCCGTAGTAAAGCTCCTTTTGGACTATGGAGCCGATGTGAATGCTACTATTGGCGAAGGTGACAATGAAGGAATGCGGCCTTTGTATAGGACTTCCCTTCGAACTGACTCGATTGCCATAGAAGTCATCCGTCTTCTAGTTAACCGTGGTGCGAAATTCTATCCCCGGGGGGCAAAAAATCACCAATCACCTTTGCTTCAAGCCATAGTGTCTGGAAACACAGAGGTCGTGGAATGCCTTTTCTCGAGGGTTTCTGATGAACAAATACCGTCAGGTCGCCATTACTTCTATCTAGGGTACGCTATCAGCCACAATGCCAAACTCTCGGTCATAAAAACACTGATCCGAGCGGACGAAATTGATGTTACAGATGAATATTATCAAGGCACGGCTCTGCACATAGCCGCAATGGAAGGCAATTTTAGAGCTGTAAATCTTCTATTAAAAACCGGAGCAAACCCAGACATCATCCATTGGAGCATAGGCTCGGTTCTTCACGCTTCCCTTCGTTGCAATGAGCCTGATAAAATGTTCGACAAGCTATACGGCCGCGTGACGAACAGGAATGCCACAAATGCGGCAGGCCAAAACGTCTTGTTGTTCGCCGTCTTGACAAGGTGTACTACTACCGCCAAGAGACTGCTCAGTATGGGGTACAAAATGGATTATATGGACAAAGCAGGCCGAAATGGTCTGCATTATGCAGCTGCTAATAGTACGCTAGAACTTCTACAAATCGCTATTGAGAGCGGCATTGATGTTAACAGCAAAGATTACGCCGGCAGGACCCCTTTGCATTACGCGGCTATTAGTGACAATAACAATAGCCTCGCATTTATCAGTGCTCTTTTAGAGGCCGGTGCTGATGCTTCAATCGTGGATGAAGACGACAGAACTCCAGCCAATATCGCCTACAACTTTAATAAGGCAAAAGAATTTTATCTTCTACGCGGGAAAGCTGTGCACGCGATCCCCAACTATTTACTTCTTGAATGTAGCGTAACTCCTGAGGTCGAAGAAATAGTGACTTGCATTGGCTGCGGGGGTCGGCGAGAATATGAATTGACTTGGAATTGTCAAACGTGTGATGTAAACCGCGAGTACAGATGCCTCTGCTTTCTTTGCTTTGCGTATCACGAGCGCATACATCCGCAGGATCATACTTGGGAACCTACCAAGCCTGAGCTTGTATTGCGTCCTCTACCTACCGCGCGAAGTTATCCGGAGCTTGACCATACCACCCCTGGGACCCTTCTCTGGGAGCATCTTGATGAGCATCAAAAATTTGAAGTCAAAAACAGCATATACAAACTTGGCAATAACGTTCCTTTCTCTAATGAAAGCAACATTCAGAACTTGAGAGGAAATACAGCTTTCCCTAGCCGTAAAGCATACTTTGAAGTCACTTTAATAGATTGTGCTGAAGTTCATTATGTCCCTACTTCGGATATAATCGTTGGTATAGGACTGGCAGCCGAGTTCGATGCAAAGGCCGGAGATGGCATGGTGGGGTGGTCGTCCCAATCTTGGGGCTATCACTCTGATGATGGCCTCTTTTATGTTTCAGGACGAAACAACACCATAATCGATTCTCCAAGGAAAAGTACCACGTACAGTAACCCTTTCGGAATAGGCGATACGGTCGGAGCCGGCATCGACAGGTTTGTTTCGGAGTATGACGACGAGATGCTGGCGCTTTTCTTCACCAAGAATGGCAAGCATCTAGGCGCATTTTTGATCTGCATTCAGGACAGCCTTTTTCCGATGGTCAGCGTCAAAAGTAAGCGCGTGGTGTTAGACGTGAACTTCGGAGAAAGAGAATTTATTTGGAAAGGTGAAGGTTATGAAGCCCCAGAACCAGAAAACGTGGACAGTGAAGGGACGAGTGGGCGAGATAGTCAACGAAATGAGGAAGACAGTGAACTGTCTTGATACACGTATAGCAATAACAAGGTGAATTCATTCCTTTGTACTTGTACTACATTATACGGTTAAGAGAACCAAGTGCGATCGATATAGGAAGGCATTAGTAACCGTTCATTGCCCTTTAAAGCGGTTATTCACATATATATATCTACTCTCAGTTGGAACCTGCTACATGCAGTCGGGTGGCCCATGAGACGATCGTAAACGGCCTCCCCTAGCCTACTAATAGCATGAGATAGGAAGGCAGTCAGGACATGTATAGTAAATTTCACACTTCAATTCAGTATCAACATACATGCGATCTATGTTTCATTGATATATCGGAATATGAATGATTGAATTTTTGACAGAGAAGATATATGCAAGATAAAGTAATCCAAGCTATGTACATTTCCTATTCCTATCCCTCAACATCTCACCTCAAGCGACCGTCATCGTGTGAACGCTCGTTTCAATCGCCGCGTCAATTCAACGAAAATCGTCTCTTTTGACCCTACAAACTAAACTGCGCAATAACTTCGGGGTACACGTTGCCGTTATCTTGCCACCTAGCGAGGCTCTGGCCGTTGCGTGTGATCATATTCAGGGTGCCGACGGTGGCGAGCGTGTACACCCTGATGTTCGAGAGGTTGCCCTCGAGGGAGAAGATGCTGTTCTGGCAGTTGCTCGGGCCGCCCTGGTCGGAGCAGGTGGTGGCCTGGTTGTTGAAGAACGAGTACAGGCCGATGCCGTAGACCATGATGTTGTTGGAGTTGAGGATGCGGAGGCCCCACGCGGACGCGCAGTTGCCGCTCTGGCCGGAGCAGGACTGGCTGAAGTTGGGGTCGTTGAGGCTCGAGACGGGCGGGAACGGGGTCAGGGCGTTAGGGACGGGCTGGTAGTAGGGGGTCTCGGTCTGGGAGAAGCCCATCCAGATGTTGGCGGTGTTGGCGAGCTGGTAGTTGTACAGGACGTTGTGCTCGACGCCGGTGCCGGAGAGCCAGATGGGGCCGTTCTGCGACTCGATGAGGAGGCCGCGGCCGGTGAAGATGGTGATCTGGCGGTTGTCTCCGTTGTCGAAGTCGTGGTCTGCGGTCCAGAGCCAGTTGTTCTCCATGAAGAGACCCGCTGCGCCGCGAGTTATATGCATGAGCATGTATGCTGCGATACAGTTCTGGTTGACGTTGGAGTTACCCGGAGTGGTAGGGCACTGAGGTACTGAGAGGTTGGAACCGGCGAAGCCACCTACACGGGTGTGCACGTCCCACATGCCGGACGGGTTGCCTCCTGGGGCAGCGAGGTTCCATTCGATGAGGATAGCGCCGCGTTGTTGGCCCTGTGTGGATACCACGCAGTCGCTCCATTCAACGCGTCCTTGCTGACCAGAAGATGATCCAACACGGATGACCGGCTTGGGGTTGTTCATGTCGTTGAAGAAGCTTCCGCTGGACATGATGACGGGGTACGCCTCTCCAATGATCCTAAGTCCCGGGGGGAAAGTGATAGTCGAAGTGACCCTGTAGGTACCAGCATCGAGGAATACCACCTGGTTGGAGGAAACAGCATCATTGATGACATTTTGAAGTGCCTGAGTATCGTCTGTTCGTCCATCACCAGTAGCACCACCGCTGCGAGCGCTTCTAAACGAAGACGCTGGGACGTCGTTGTACTGAGGCTTACCATGCTGATAGAACCTGCCACCGCTAAGGAGGTTGGAAGGGCGAGAGCTAGGAGTAAAAGATCCAGAAAACTCTTGGGGTCCATTAGGAGTGTACCTGTGGCCCTGACCCCATGCTGCAATTGTTGTGGTGCCTCCATTGAGAGCGGTCTGCCCATTGTTTTCGACTGCGATCTGGACGTTGTTGAGTTGAACGTTTTCCAGTATGGTAGATCCAGCGGTATCGGGGTTACCGCCTGTCGACCAGGCAGTTCGGATTCCAACCCTGGTGTTCGAAATGGTCGAGTCCGTGAACAAGACCGACCCAACATTCTGGGCGCCGGTGCCTCCTGAAGACAGATCAAGACCAACTTGGCAATCGTTGATGGTAATATGCTGCCAGTTGAATCCCCATGACCAGAGCATATTGATAGCGGTCACAGCGTTGTTGATTGTAATGTTGCTAGTTCGTACTGTCAGTTCTCTAATGTCTTTCCACTTTGTACTAAAGAAACTTACCGCATCGTGAATTGCTGGTTGCCAACATTGATGCCGACAAGACCCCCGTTAAACACAAGATCTCCCATAAATCCGGCAGAGCCTAGGAATGTGGTCAGCTCTGGACAACCATGTTTTTGTGTTTCGAACTTACCATTTTCACAGAAAACACCAACGTGTTGGGTTCCGGAGCCAGAGGCCAGCCTGAACACGATGTTCTGCAAGCTGGTGGCTTGAGAAGTCGGCCAGTGAATACCAGCCATGTTACGGTTGGCAGCAACGGCAGTCGTATCGATAACAAAGTTCTTGATCTGGCGAAGGAAGACATTGGTAGTGACCCAGTTAGTGCTCTCGCCGAAGTACGGGTTTCCATCGATCATCCAGCCACCGACGTTGTTGTTGAAGCCGGCAGAGGCCTTGAGCACCGGTAGGTTGTTGGGGTCTCCGATCATCATGGTGTTGTAGTAATCAAAGATGGAGTTGGAGATGATGTATGTACCGGCTGGGAAGTATATAACAGCCGGAGTAGTCGTGCTGGCCGCGCATCCCCTTCCGCAGCGGCCTCCTGATGCCATAGCATTCTGAATAGCCGCAGTGTCATCAGTAACTCCGTCACCTATCTCATGGTCAGCTACGGTTATCAACTGCCGGGATCCATCCTACCTCGTGCACCGAAGTCTTTGACATTGCGGAAGACCTGATAGCCCGAGTCTGAGTTAAATGCCGCTCTGCCCTGGTGGCGGATGTTCTCTAGCCAGTAAGAGCTAGCTGCAACGGCAAATGAATCTGACCCGTTGACGGTACCATTGGACGGAGCTGGAGTTGCCTCAGGAGCCTCAGCGGTGGCGGTGTTAGCTTGGAAGTTGTCAGGGAAGAACTGCTGGACAGCAGAGGCAGCGGCACTCTCAGCTGCCGGGATGGGGAATTGACGGGCAGAGACCACAGTGGTCAAGGAGAACAAGCCGAAAAGAAGGCTTGGGATCTGCATGATGGGCAACCGTCAGCAGACTGGGGTTCGAGAGGGCTTGAGTCGAGAGAATAGTCACTTCAAGAGTAGAAGCGACGGAAATTTACCAGAGCTTATATAGAAGGAATGAATGGGCAAAGGAAGGGTTGTGGTGCCAACGTACCTTTGCCTGCTTTGCGAAGGAGGTGCTCCCGTCACAAGGTTGTGCTCCGACCTTAAGCTTTAGACTTTTTAGAAAGTGCGTGAATTAAGCCATGCATTGGACAAGACTTGCATCTGGCCGCGAGGAGACTTTGCTGGTGGTGATGGGGTGTACTTTCATTTTGGTGCACCTGACGCTAATGAGGTGATGCATCGAGCTAGCTGGGTCGCAAATGGGGAACAAGCTCGGTGCTACACACGTATTCTGCCCATGAGGCAAAGGCTACACGCGCTCCATATTCTTTCTTTTTCTTCGTTGTTGAACCCTGAGGCCACTCACGAGAGAAGTTCACGATCCGCTCCGAATTATTCAACCAAAATCTTGACTAGAATACGACCTGGCTTCCACTTCCATTCTTTGCTCTCCTTTATTCTCGACCCAGTTCCCATCTCAATCCCGACGGTGTAAGTCCTCTAGTGGAAGTAAGACGACCTCCAGCAACCAATACACATTATCCTTGGGAACTTACTCGGCGCACCGAGGCGGAATTGAACCCATCCACTCAGCAGTAGAAACAAAGCTCGGTTTCCAGGTGGCCGAGCCTTGCTTGCATGGGATCTACAGAGCACCGAGCAGCCAGTGCCAGCATAGCTGGCCGTCAAGGAGTGGTGGATGGTCGATCATGGCCCCTACTGGGAGATTAAACTAATTCGAAGAGATCTCTGGGTGGAGATCATATGCACCACCACAGGCTTCCAGGAAGGTGGCCACAAGGACGGACCAAGAGTCCCTCGCCGGCTGTCGGTGGCGCGTGGACAGGGAGCCGCGAAGAACGTGAGCATTTGTGTACACATACCTCAGACTGGCAAAAGACCATGTCCGGTTTGTACAATCTTGGGGCAAAAAGAAAAAAAAGCTGCTGTCGTTTCACGCGTTCATAGGCGTCATCGCCATTCCTTTCCAGTTTCCAGTTTCGAGCGCCACTGGGAAATACCAAGCCGCCGACCGTTGAGCAGGAGCAGACGGGTTCAGCCATCAGCCATCATGACCGCTGTGTGCATGACTCGGGGAAAGCCACAAAAGTAACAGCTGGCAAGGCAGAGATTTTTGCTGGGCTCCATGTCTCGTGATAGGCTGCTAAGCCTTTATCCTTCATCTTAGCGCTGCCGGTGATTTCTTTTCGAAGCAACCTCTTAGGCTTTTAGCAGAGCGCGTCGCCTCAACCGAATCGACCCCTGGCCCCTGGGCAGTCACCCTGGGCTCCTTGAAATCTCCTACCGGACCACTAGCAGTAAGCTTAAAGCACTTCTTGCGGGGAACCTTGGGTAGCGGTCAGGGCAAGGCTGGGCAATGCTACGTACCATCTCCAAATTAATCAGGTTTTGGAAAGCAGTAAATAGAAATTTTGACGGTTGGTTTTCAGGTGAGTATTCGCATTGTACCCCTAGATCCGCAACACAGTCGGTGGGCCTTATGGAGATCACAGAGTCATCGAGCCTCCGCTGTACTCGCGCGACTACTATTCAACTACTTTTCAAGCCCCGTATGCCAGGTGCGAAATAAAGTACAAAGTAGTGGCGCATGTCAAAGGGATGGCGCAAGATGGAACAAACATCTTGATAGTTAGAAATTAACGCCACTTTGGCTTCTAGTGTCTTCTCCACCGACTTCTCCCGAGGGACCTCCAGTACCTTCATCTCGACGCTCCACTATAGACTACACCGATTTGTCCGTCGACACGCTCTAGGAGTCCAATTCCGGACTGGGGTAGCAAAAGGTACTCGTACCTCCGTGCCTCCGTACATGCTGCTAACCAAATTGCTCAGGGATCCCGGGCGTGAAAGCGCGAACCATTAGCCAGCTTCTAGAAATTCTGTGCGTCTCATGACCTGCAGAGCCCATCACACTTCCTCGAGCTAAGTGCTGTACCCCAGATGCAGTGGCTTACTACGCTGGGGCCTGCTATTGGTCGTTCGGCCCTAGCATGGAAATTACCACCCCGGCGGCCACATCGACAGCCTCATCCTGCGACAAAAGTTAAAACATTCCCATTGTTCTCTGCAAGCGTAGCGGAGAGATCCTCCTTAGCACGTTCTGACAGCTAAGCAATGGCTTGCTTCGAGTGCATGGCATGGGCGCTAAGCTCATTGGCCAGTATTATGCACTTTCTCGATTTGGAAGTCCATCTCCGAGCGTGAGTTCGTCAAGAAGCAGGCGTATGTACCTTTAGCCGCGTCTTTTGCTAATCCTAGCGTTAATGGACGGTAATAATTGACGATAAATCAACTACAAGGCTTTGTTACTGAATCTTCGCGCATACGGCTATCTACTAGTTGAGCGATTTTCGTCCTCGATTTTGAATGTGTGGAGGGTAGAGAGGATATGGACTCAACGGAACTAAATTTGTGGCGTCAAATCATGACATTGCTAAGAGCCTTTCAACACCCTCAAGAATTGAAAGTAGAGCCTCTGACAGTTGGGTGTGCTCTACATAAGCTATGAACTAAAACCAAATTGATAATTTGAGGCATTTGTGCCTACTCCAAAGCTCTCATAGCTGATTTCCGATATTTGGAAGCTACATCGTATGTGATACTGCTCCCAAACTAATCCCGCGTCTATTCAGGCTTCCTTCTTTCATGCAAATCACCCTAATTGCGGCACAACTAGTTACTTGTCTCCTCCTAGTGCTTATCGACTCAATCTTTTTAATATGCCGACTAATGAGATAGGCAAAAGTGGACGACCCAGGCCATAAACCGTCCCAGCATACATTCCTACGGGTAGAGTCCACGCGAAAAACGAGAGACTCCACAGAAAGCCTACTATCTTTGCCACAATCAAGCCTGCCCCGCGCGGCTGTCCGAAGAACTTCTTATACACGTGTTGGGCTGCATCCTCGATCATGATACCAAGAGTTTGCACCGAGAAGAATATATGTTGACCGGTGACATGAAGCGGGATGCGATTCGAGTGGTCGACGGCCACATGGAGTAAACCGGAGATGAAGAAAGTCAAGAAAATGAGAAGATACCTCCCAACGAGCCCACCCCTCTTCAATCCCAGAATCTCGTAAGTCACGAAATGCGAAGGGCTTCCCATTACCCGTCGCAGCTGTTGATGCCAGAAAACCCTGCCTACGGTGAGACTTCTGTTCACAATTGTCACAAGCGAGACTTACCCCCAGAACTGACGGAGAGACCACCATTCCGTTACGCTTCCAAAATGGGGTGGCCAATCTTTAGGACTCGTCCACCCGGAAAGCGTCACTACAGAAGCGTTCAAAGCCACGAACGCTCTGATAAGCAGATATCCTCCGAACCAAGTTTGAAGCGCGAATAAATGACGTTTCCAGATCTCCTCGGTGGTGACCTCGTTGATCCTTGAGAAAAACCGGATCTTGTTGAAATCACAAGCCTTCCTGGCGGCGTCCTGATCCATTTGGCTATGACCCCATTCCATCAACGTGAATAAGGCGAGGGCTTCCGTAAGCTTCATTGCCAGAAAATATATCCTCGAGGGTACATATCCGAGGTCGCTATAGGAAAACGGAGGTACGCTCTTCGCCGGGAACCTGGTGTTGGCATAACGTGGATCCCGAGTGCTCCGCAGTCCCCAGTAGAACCGCTCCCACGCAGACGCGAGGCTCAGGTGCTTCGACTCGACCTGCGATGGCGGCAGCGGGGTGAGACCGCCCCTAGACGACGCGGGCCCCTGGTACTCGAATGACCATTGATTCACCAGAACCGCTTCTAAGAACTGCATCGCAGATATAATAGGGAACGAGTTGCCCAGTGTCGACATGGATATGGACTCGAACTTGCGCCCTTCCAGCATCGCGGTATAGGTCACGTACACCGGGATCGGCAGAAGAGCGTAGCGCATGATGGAGAAGGGCGGAATAAAGGCCACGGCGATGGCGTTAGTAGCCCAAGCTCCTAGAGTTAGGACACTCAGTTTGACGGCAGTGTCCATGACTGACGATGAGGGCTCGAGTATGGTATCGCCTGACAAAAAAATGCACCTTGAAAATAAACCAAAATCAAAACCAATATCAAGATCAAAATCAGACAAGATCAGAACACGGCTTAAATCAAACTAATGGGCGCGGACGCGCTTCAAATACCAACTCATAGTTAGAGGCAAACTCTATCTTTGTGATACGGAAAACAATTTAGTGTCCGGGCTGTGGAAAAAAATCCAATGCCGAGCGCTTGGAATCGACAAAGTCGATCGACATTAGCGGCCGATTGGCTATCGGTGTCTTCTTTGGGAAGATCCAACATCTGAAATTCATGGATAACAACGAGCTGATTGAATGGTATCTGTGTAAGTGCTTACTCGTTGTACCGTTAGACAGTTGACACTACCCCAAAAAAATCGATAGAAGTGTTTGAGTTGAAGTTGCACAGGGCAACGAGGGGGTTCGGACCATCAAACGGGATACCGAAAACCGCTGATCGAAAAAATCGTTCCTAGAGATCTACCTAGGGTTCAGTAGTAGTATACCCCTTTCTACCGTACCGGTATGTTATTGCTAGCGGTGAGAACCCCGAGTAGTTCGTCGCACAGGTGCAAGCATTGCGCGCCTATTCAAGCGCCACAGATAATATGAGTACTATATACTATTGTAGCACCTTACAACAGCGATTAACAATATATGAATATCTGAAATATATGCGCCTTGATACCTCCTTGAGAGGACATAACATGCGCTAGTGTGTGTTCTATGTGTATATTCTATATAAACCGAGGTGTTTGTATCTATCGAAGTAAATTTACGGAGGGGCGTGTGGCAAAAAGTAATTTCCCCCAACAATCTTCCCGAAGTGGGAATTTTCTGGACACGTACGGAGGGCGCAGTAGACTTACATTCAATAGTAATATGTGAACAGCGAAACACCGTTCTCAACTCCGTGCTTTGTGTTTTGTTCTTTCACATGCGACATGTTCCTACAGCTCCTTTTGTCAACAACAATATCCCTAGGAACAAATCCACAACGATCAACAAGGTTTCGCTCTATCCTAGCCCTAAGTTACTTATGCGGCAGAGAAGGATGATAGATAAGCCTGCTGGGAAGTCCCATCGCGTGGCAGCCCGATATTGATAGGATCTGATCACCGAACAGGGGAACCGAGGGACATTTTAATTAGCAGTTGTCGTGTCGGTAGTTATACACGTATAGCAGAGCTTGGTGGAGGTCGCCCTCCAACGCCCCTGCATAGTAAGCATCTTTCGGACGGGGGTGGTCCCAGTAGAATCTGTGAGGCGACTTCTGTAACCGGAATTTAACTCTGGATTATTAATTTTTTCACTGTTCGATCCAACAATGCTGGCCCGTTTAGGCGCGCAGATCTCACTACACGCACACAACTTAATGGCACAAAACACCGCCAAAGCAACCGTGCGCGCGAAGAGCACATGGCTGCCAACGGCCAATCCGAGAATAGTGACAAGACTTTCCCTTTTGAGCGCCATTTTTATTTATATAGATATATATATGTCTATACATCCGCTGTATTGAAGTACACAAATCATCATTAGTGCTTCTCATTATTTCGTTCTTGTGCAAGGCTGCAAGGCTGCAGGGCTGACTCAGGATGCAGAACGGGGGCGTCATAACCCCAGCACCGGCAATCGGGGCGGCGGGGTCTGACGTGGGTCGTCCGATGTCCGCTGGTGCGATGCTTGATCCTTCCTCATCCTCAACATCATCGCCAGTATCGTCGCTCTTATCGTCGCTCTCATCACCATGTACTCAGTCAACGTCGAAGCTTTGGAGTTCTAGGAGTCTCCCACGCTCAAGATAAACACTTGATACACAAGATCGATTAATAAACTGTCAACACTAGGATAGACGTCCATACCGAAGCGTTGTCATCAGTTCCGACAAGATTAATCATCGTATGAAACAGCCGCTCAACCATTAAAGCACAACACCCCATACCTCTTCCTCCTAGCTACCGCCATAAACAGACACTGAGGCACCACCTCGTGGTTTTTCACCACAACCACCACCAGCATCACCACCAACATGGCTCCCTCAAACGACGACACCACAGAGCGCACCCCCCTCCTAAAAGAGCACCAGATCCCCAGCTACCCGCCAGGAACCTCGCACGTCCCAGGCCAACCGGTCGAAGCCAACGAATCCGGCTACCCAGAACCCGAACCGTCCGCCAGCGTACCCCTAGCCACCGAGCTCTCGACCGCCAAGCTCGTGGGCGTGATGTCGTCCGTGTGGCTAGGCACTTTCCTCGCAGCGGCCGACTCGACGCTGGTGGCCACGCTGTCCGCCCCCATCTCCGCCTCCTTCAGCAGCCTCTCGCTGCTCTCGTGGCTGGCCTCTGCGTATTTCGTGGCTACTGCCGCGCTGCAGCCGCTTGCGGGGAAGCTGACGGATATATATGGGCGCAGGGCCGGGTTGATTTTTAGTAATGTTTTTTTCGCGGCGGGGAATTTGATCTGTGGGTTGGCGAAGGAGGAGTGGGTGATTGTTTTTGGGCGTGTTGTGGCTGGGATGGGGGGCGGGGGGTTGACGGCTATCAGTACGTTTATTGCGAGTGA
>JANIPN010487351.1:0-12723 GCA_027478595.1 Erythroxylum anguifugum
AATACAAGAAAGGTAGAACTAGATCTGGAAAGTAGACCCTTTCACCCGCAAGCACACGCCCACCGTCATCCATAGTTTGAGTGAGGTTCATAAAGTCGTCAAGGTTAATCGAGAGGTCCGGGCAGTGTGCTGGAGCTCATCATTGTTTGATTCCAGGGCACATGAAGGTTGAGCCCATAGCCCCACCGAAGAGCGCCTCATCATCGAAATACACATCGTTGTATTCAGCAGCGACGCATTTACCACCACCGGTTGGTCCCACATGTGGACAATGAGCCTGTCCAATGTTAACTCAGACGTCTTCGAAAGGGGGAAAGTTATACATACATCAGGTCGAATGCTCGCGAGAAGAACGTGCAAAGAGCGACACACAACGTTGTCGCCCCACGCCTCGTCAAAAGTACCGTACTCTTTTTGCTGTAATGCCGCGATGCAGCTTTCGGTGGAGTCGAACTGCTTATTGGCCCCTGTGCAGACTTGATCCTGCTGCTGACACACCTGAGCGATCGTGGAGTTTTGAAATTGAGGCGTCGGTGGCGTCCCATACAGATGTGATATGTAGTTCTGCAAGGTTGGAAGCCAGGCATCGTATGCAACTACAGCACCTGAATCATCAAACCGCCAGAACGCAACTTGCTTGATAGTTGTGTATTTCTGACCGTAGGTTGAAGCATTTGGATTGACACCAGTGGTCTCACCATACACGACAGAACTCGCTACCTCAGGACAACCACTGCTGAAAGACACAATGTTCGCCTTGGTCCAGGTACCCCAGAGAGGCGGGCGAGGAGCTGGCGTTAAGGCAAAGAAGTACTCAACTGAATCCTCAAAACCGGAGAAGTTTCCTATCGGAGTGATCCGTCCTTGAGCGTTATCTGCGAATAAGCCTTTGGGTAGTGATGCCGCGCCCTTCTTCAAGAACTCCTGATTGTGTGGATAGATGGTGATATTATAAATAGACCGGATCGTGTCATAGTTTCGCTGCTGCCAATCCGGGGAATATCCAGCTGTTGCTGCCGATGCAACTGCGGCAACTGCGGCAAGTGTGCACAGTAGGCGACCCATCTTGACCGCTAGGGTTGGGTGCAATAGAGATGGGAAGCGGACAATGAAGAAGATGTGAGTTGTGATGGTATAGGTATGAAGAGCAAACGTGCTTGATATAAGTATGGCTCAAACACAAACGCTGAGTGTAAGCACCGCGGGCATCCAAGAGAAACAAACAGAAGAGATGACCAAACCTTGCCGCAGCTGAAGAAGAAGATGAGAAGAAGGCGCAATCAAAGGAGGCAGCCCATGTTCGTAAGGCGCCATTGCCACTCTGAGGATGATGTCGAAGCCCGACATCCATCACCAACACGAGCGTCCACCCTCACGTCGCCCGATTGCTCGCCGTCGCGTTCCTGACGGCGCGGTGTGGGGAATTGAAGGTTCGGCGATACTGCCTGATTGGGTGGAGTCTATTGGGCCAAGAAAGCACGGGGCACCGGATCAACGTCCAAGATGGCGTCCATGAAACTGTCTTCTGCGCGCAAGTCATATTAGTCAGGGGGGCAGGCTTGCGTACATGTAGGAAGCGTGCCAGAGGCAAACGCCCGATGCAACGTTGTTCCCGCACTGCGGAGGGCGAGAGATTGCGGTATGGGACGCCTCGTTTTGGGAGCTGGATCGCGCCGCTAGCTAACGCGGCGAGTTCCAGAAGGGCCCCCCCCATCGAAGCCTGGATGCCTTATTCCCTTGCGGGCCGCCCATCCTAGTGGCGATCACGGCTGGGCTGGGAAAATGGTAATTTGACGGGTGCGCGGGGGTGCGGGGCGCTGGAGGTTGGTGCACATAGGGTGGGAACAGGCGAGCAACTCGCCGACCTGCGCTGACCTCATCTTTGACTTGCGTTGCAGCTGTGAGAAACAACGTCGCCCCGGCTTCCCACCGATCACTACCCCGGTGGTAGAGGAAAATGATGTTAGCGCGTGTTAGCGTTAAACTGTTCGATTTTTGGAAAGACATCCTGGGTTATACTGTAAATTTATTTTAAAAGATTAGGGGCCAGACCATCCGTCATTGCCGGCCCCCAGGTGGAATCAGCGTAAAATTTACTAGAAAATCCCGGAAGAATGTGGTATTATATACCACCAAATTTGGTTAGAAAGGGTTCGAATTAACATGATTTAACCCTGCCAGCCAAGTAGGAGGGCCAGTAATCGCAACAAGTTTTCACCCAGAAGTTTTGCGGCACAGCACAGCAACCCCCCCCCCCCCACAAAGCGCAGCGCCGGCCACATCATGCCCATCTCTCGCTCACTAAACACCCCCTTAACGCTCACCCAGGCACAGCCCTCTCCAAAACCCGGGCGCTCTAAATGCTGCCGTGTCCAATGGCCGATCGTCCGAACTAGGTGCGGAGGTCGAACCCTAGGTCTAATGGACTCGAGACAATGAACAATGATCAATTGGCACTCTTATCTAGCGAGGCCCCCTTAGCCTCGTGAGCTGGGCTCACTTTGAAAACTGATGATGATGATGATGATGATAATGATGTCGAGGACAGATTTGCTCAATACATAATGGCGGGAATCGACGATCCAATTGGGCATTTTGGAAATGCACTCCAGACAGCATCGTATGAAGGCGAAGAGCTGCGCGTTGAGCAACTGCTCAATGCCGGAGCCAATGTCAATGCGAGAGGTGGACAGTACGATACTGCGCTCCAAATAGCATCCTATAGAGGGCATCTATCGATTGTCAAGATGCTACTAGAGGCCGGAGCTCAAGTGAATGCTCAAGGTGGCTTTTACGATACTGCGCTACAGGCTGCATCGTATAATGGCCACTGGACAATCGTCCAACAGCTTCTTGAGGCGCACGCAAACCCCAATTCTAAAGCGGGAGTTTATGGTAGTGCTATGTCAGCAGCGTGGCAACACAAGAGAGTCATGTCACATCTGATGGCGGCAGACGGAGACGCCGAGGCTGTACTAATTCACGCTCTGAAGCACAAAAGGGGAGCTGACGTACTGTTGCTCCTTGAGATGGGTACGTCCGCTGATGCTCAGGACGGAAAAGACGGTACGACAGCACTCCAAGTGGCGTCATATGAAGGCCATGAGTCGATTGTGGATCGTCTTCTTGAGTGCGGCGCAGACGTTAACACTCAAGGAGGCAGATACGGCACTGCGCTCCAAGCGGCTTGTCTTGGCCAACGCACACGACTTGTCGATCGACTTCTAAAAGCTGGCGCAGATGTCAATGCTCGGGCCGGCAGATATGGCTCAGCGCTTCAAACAGTGGTTTCCCAACACAATAAAGGTGCTACTGCAATAATACTCCATGGAATGGAGATCACTGCTCAAGCAGACGTGAACCAATCCCCACCTAAAGACGCAATGTTTAGGCACATCGAGGAGATAATCAAATTACTGCTTGAAGCTGGCGCCGATGTCAATACGCCTGGAGGTATATACGGCTCTGCACTCCAAGCGGCAGCAGCGTCCCTGGCTGAAGAGAAGATTATCGAAACGTTGCTAGAAGCCGGTGCAGATGTCAATGCGCCTGGAGGCAAATATGGCTCCGCGCTTCAAGCAGCAGCGGCAACACCTCGGGGCAAAGAGAAGATCATTCAAGTACTGCTCGAAGCTGGTGCAGATATCAACGCTTCTGGGGGTATATACGGCTCCGCGCTCCAAGCAGCAGCAGCGTCTCGGGCTGAAGAGAAGGTCATCCGAATGTTGCTTGGAGCCGGTGCAGATGTCAACGCACCTGGAGGCGAATTCGGATCCGCGCTTCAATTAGCAGTATCTCGAGGAAACGAGAAGATCGTTCAAATATTGCTCGAATCCGGTGCGGACGTTCATACACTTGACGGTAGGTATAACTTCGCGCTAGAGGCGGCACTAGCTCGTAGATCTAAGGAGATTGTTCTTATGCTACTCGAGTATGGCGCAAATGTTAATGTTCGAAATAAGATGAATTCTACCAGAGGATTGCTCTCAGAAATCACGGATCTCTTCCAGAAGAAAATACCAAATGAAAGACCACCATCGGTATCTGTTAATGAAGAACTTGCACTATTACAGAGACTTTTTGCATGGTATTGTAAAACGGGGCATTTCAGTAAAGCCGTTGATCTTAACAAATCCATCGCAGATAAACAAAACGAGCTCTCGCTGAGTGATCGTGATCGTCTATTATCGAAGCATGCGCTTGCTCGAGCACTGCTTAACGATGACCGCCCCCAGGAAGCGGTAAAGCTGCTAAAAGTCATGCTTCAAGCCCAGAAAGACAATCTGAGAGAGCGTCACAGTGACGAGCTGGCAACGCAGAGCCTGCTTGATGAGGTGCATGAGACAGTCCGTAAAAGACGAGAGGCGAGGAAAAAGGTTAGGGCTATAATGGATTCAGAGGATCGTGGAAGTGTAGATTCTCAGTCAGCTAAACGGATTCCACCGACCATGCGGATCGAAGATGCACATAGCACAAGTATACCTACCAAACAACGGAAAGAAGCATCACAAGAAGGGCAGCGAGTCAAAGATATTGCGGAGCCTTTGAAAATTAAGAAAACCAGCGCGTCGAAGAGACAATTGCTTCTTTTGCATATTGCAAAAGTTATTCCGAAACATTTAATTAAATTCACAAAAGAGGAGGACCGGTCCTGGGTCAATTTTGCCAAGTTATTTTTGGAGAGATATACAGGTCATAGCTGGGATTGGACGCCGTTTGACCCTCCAGTACCTCTGTCGCAACATAGGGGATCGACAATGGAATGGAAGGTAAATCCCTCCGCCATGAACGATCACAGATGAACTGATAATTCAAGATACATCCTAGGAAAAGTGTATTATGCTTGACTACTGATGAAGCGAAGCTTATCCAGCAGCACATAGAACAACAAATGGAGCATCCGTCATGGTGCCTTTGCTGTCGGTTCCGGACTGAAAGAATCGAATGGAAGACCGTGATTCAACGCATGTGGACTGCTTTTACTCTATGGTACGCAAAGACTTCCGCGCAGAGCGCCTATGAAGCTGGCGGTCAAATCAGTCAAATCGACCAAACTAGATCGAATGAAGGATCACATACGGCTGGCTCAACTAGGCCAGAACAAGAAGAAGGCTCAAAAGATAAGCTAAGTGATGAAGTTTCGAGCGGACATCACTCCATACCTGTTGACGGGCTACAGGATTATTTTCGCTGGGTGCTCTTTTCCGTCCGAGGGGTCGGTCTTTTTCTAGATGTTCCCCAGATCCCCGTCGAACCGATCACTACGGATCAGACATTCTTTCGTACCCTGTTAAGAAGATATCGCGAAAGCCGCAGGTGGTGGAAGCTCTACTTTTCTCCTTACCGGTTCTATCGGTGTAGATTCGTTCAGGTATGTCTGAAGGGTAGACGAAATGGGTTGCTGACAATTGTAGATCAAGAAAATGGGAAGCGAGAGATTGATCTCAGCCAAGGATCACCTTCCGGACAGTCACGGGTTTGCCAAAGACTATGACTATGACCCTCGGCCTCCAGAGGCGGATATACCGCTATTGCTCGATGACGAGTGGAGGGTTTACTTACAGGTTTGCGAAGACAATTGCTACATACGCCTTTTCAAACCGTGGCACATGTGCTGGAGTATCATTGAACCAGATCCGGAGCCGCCACCTGGGCACGCCATCGTACCTCCTAGTCCCGAGCAATCAGCCTCGAAGACACAGCCATCTGCTTTGTGTCGGATCCCGAAGCGAAAAGCACCGTTTGACACTATTTCGAAGAGAAGGATCGGACAGCTTGCGTTCGGCATCGAGACCGACTATGAAATCTCCGGTGAGCTTATCGTGTGGATACATGTTCTCACCCTATCGCCGACATTCGCATTCTGGACGTATTGGATGCTGTACCATCCCGGTGACCTACAAAACGCATCGGTACCGTTCTTTACTGTGGTCGCCCTACTCGGTGCCCTCTGGATTGTATCTGGCCGAGGTAGTGTGAAGGCCTGAATTGAGTCTCAGGAACTCAACACGCAGAAGTCTTGATACAGACCTGAGGCCCCTACCTGCTACCTAGTTCCCGAGTCTATCTCCTAGGCTCATCTGATGGAAATTCTTCGGCCTCCCCCTCACATCTTATTACCAGGAGGGACGTAGTAGCTCACGTGAGTGTTTGAGGGATGACGGCAGTGAGGGACGGTGTAGCTAGACCATTCAGCAATTGGCCGCACTAATACCGCGCTCACGTGAAAGACAATCAGTGGTCCAGGGTCCTGGTCCCCCCGGAAACCTTATTAGTAAATCCGCCAGTAACCCGGAAATGTACGATAGACTTTTCTCAAATTGATAAATAAAGATATATCGAATATTAATATCATTCGAATTGTAGAGAGTTAGAGATTCCAGCTATAATTTCTGATCGTCTTTGGTTGAGAATTGTCGATAAAAGATTAGGTATTAACGAATCTATTTAATGGGTCTACCACAGTGCACTGGCCCCCCACAGAACTAATATTAGAAGCACATTAAGTACTACGCCTCCCCAAACCCCTTGGGGAGAGGAGGAGGCATTCTCTGGACATCCCACGGAGCACGGAGCACATCGCGGAGCATCGGAGCATCGGAGCATCGGAGCACTTCACGGAGGATGGAGCATCTCGCGGAGGCAGAGCGACACATCAGAGCCCCGGAAATTGATGGAGGATCTCCGGTAAACTCCGTTCGCAAGGCCTGCAATGGTTTCGACAGTCATGCGACCGGGCATGGTCTCCAATGATGACCCGATGCCTCGCTGGCACTTGGACAGACTCTTCGAATCGAATCAACTTGCACTGGCTCTGATTCGAGCCACGCGATCAAAGTGGAACGACTCTAGCCGTTGTCTATGACGTATACGGGCCACCAGAACTATATAGACTTTGATCTTCCCTGGCCGCCTTCAACTCTTCGAGTATATCAGGTCCTAAACTTGCTGCGATTCGGGCTCCTTTCTTTACCTCGGCTGAAGTCGATTTCATCACGTCGACTTGTTCTGGAAGAATTCTCTGGTCTCTCCGTTTGATTCCAAGTCCGATAGCTGCATACTTCAAAATGGCCCACATCCTCGCGCCTGCCGATCCTCCGCCCTCAGAGTTGGGTCGCTATCGGATCCTTTCGTCCACCGCCGGGGTTCGTGTCTCCCCTCTTCAGCTGGGAGCCATGAGCATCGGAGGGGCGTGGGACAGCGCGTTAGGCTCCATGGATAAAGTCACAGCATGGAAACTCCTCGATGAATACGTCTCACTTGGAGGAAACACGATTGATACCGCAAATGATTACCAGGACGGCCAATCGGAAGCCTGGGTTGGTGAATACCTCGAGGAGAAGGGTATCCGTGATCAGATGATCATAGCTACGAAGTATACCACTCACTACCGCAAGCATGATCTAGGCGTAGCGGGTGTCAACTACGCTGGGAACCACAAGAAGTCTCTTCGTCTCAGCTTGGAGGCGTCTTTGGCTAAGTTGAGGACAACATATGTCGATATATTGTACGTTCACTGGTGGGACCAGACTTCATCTATTAAGGAAGTTATGGACTCACTCCACATCCTTGTGGAGCAAGGAAAGGTTCTATACCTTGGTCTGTCCGTAAGTGGCCCGTTACGCAGTCACTCACTCCGTTACCGGGGTGATTGCGATGTCTTATGAAATCAGAGCGCGAAAGGACTAATACCATTTGAAAGGATACCCCGGCATGGATCGTTACCGCTGCCAATTACTACGCGAACGCCAATGGCAAGACGCCCATCAGTATCTACCAAGGCCGGTGGAGCATCGAAATGCGTGACTTCGAACGAGAGATCATCCCAATGGCTCGTCATTTCGGAATGGCTCTCGCACCATGGGGTGTGATGGGTCGAGGACATTATCAGTCAAAAAAAGCACTCGAAGAGCGAAAGCAGAAAGGCGAAACCCTTCGAAGCATCCAGGGCCCCGAGCAAACCGAAAATGAAGCTAAGATCAGCGAAGCTCTCTGCAAGGTCGCCGCCGAGCACGGTATTGAAAGTCCAACTGTCATTGCTCTGGCCTACGTCATGAGCAAGTATCCTTACACATATCCCATCATCGGGGGTAGGAAGGTCGAGCATCTGAGGGACAACCTCCAGTGTCTGAAGATCACCCTTACGGAGCAGCAAATCGAGTACTTAGAGGGTATCATTCCCTTCGACGTGGGGTTTCCCAGCAATCTCATAGGCGCTGATCCCAAGGTTACTGGAAAAGCTGGTAGATTACTAGCCGCTGGTGGAAACATCAATTTTGCGATCGCCAAGTAAGGTTGGGTTCGGATAGCTCTGTAGAATGTGTTGAATCGATCCTCGTGCCTATGTGTAGAATTCATTCATGATTTTCTATGATTGATTGTACCTAGGGCTTTGAAAAACAGATTGGGCTATCCGCAAGGCTCTATGCTTTGTTACTAGCATTCCGGGTGGGAGATGGATACCCGATTTCCTATTATGAGTGGCAATGTTTTTGGTCGTAGTCCCTGCTAGGTGGTCTGCTCCTATCTCCGCCCTCCGTTATTAGAAGTCGTACCCTCACATACAACTCAAAATTTTTATTAGGAGAACTCAGTGGCAAAAGAAAATATTGAGAAATTACCTGATGAGTATTGCTCCCCGGGGCTAGTCTTTATGACGCTTTTCCGACCGCGTTCATCATCTGTGAGTGTATTCTATCGTTATGCTTTCTTCAAATTAGGATAAGGTGAGATGAAAGTGAGGGAATGAACTTACCTCGATCCAGTACACCTCCATCGGAGAGCAGTCTTCAGGTTTGACGATCTTGCCTTTACGGATGTAGACTGTATCTCCAAGAGTGATCGTGCCGTTCTTGTAAAGCTGTATGACCGCTTCAATATTGTCACTTTGCTCTTGCCTATGGAGAGGATGCTGCGGGTCCATAGCCTTTTTTAAAGATGCGATCCTCTGTTCAAGAGTGATAGGTAAGGCCGGGATCGGGCAGAGAGGGTGTCGCGGTAATTGTTTGATAGGATCCATTTTCGAAGTGTGAAGTTGGGAAGAAAAAATTTATGAGCGAGGTACGGCCCCAATACCGTCTCTTTGTCGGGTTGAGTGGATTGAGTGGATTGGAACCATGGAAGCTCGAGCAGATTTTCTGGCTGGCAGGAATCCCCTCATAAAATGGCGGCTTGAGGTTACAAAGGAATGATCATCTTCCTCAACTCTAAATACTATGGTGTAAAGCCACAGTCCACGATGGTACCATACACCTTGCCTATCCTAACACCACTAATACTTTCCTAGACCACCGATACAATGGACGATCCGACGATAATGAAAGCAATAGTGGTGAGATTAGATGAGGCGTTTGGGGAATGGAAACATGTGTTCAAGGCGGAGATTAAGGAACGTGCTTAGAATCCTGTATTTGCTGTACCACCAATGACAGATATCTTGCATCCTGAGAAGCTTTGCAATGTGACGCATTTGAATTACACAATGGCCCGCAGGCGAGGTCCCAATTAGTATGGTTGCCTCTGTGTGATATATTCTCAGCCTTTGAGGATGGCTCAATGCACGCCGTGACTTGTCAGGCAAAGCCCATCGTCATAAAATTCATAAGCCATACCGACGCCTGCGGGCCACTGTGTAATTCAAATGCGTCATATTGTAAAGCTTCTCAGGATGCAAGATATCTGTCATTGGTGGTACAGCAAATACAGGATTCTAAGCACGTTCCTTAATCTCCGCCTTGAACACCCGTAAAAGATAAGGGGTATAATAGTACCGTCGCGGGTTTTGACTTTGAGCGCCGTAGTAGTCGCAGTTTAGAGTTGAGGAAGATAATCGTTCCTTTGTAAGCTCAAGAAAGGCCGCCATTTTATGAAGGGATTTCTGCCAGCCACGACTCAGAAAATCTGCTCAAACTTCCACGGTTCCAATCCACTTAACCCACTCAATCCGAGTAGCGACCCGCCGATACCGATATTAGCACCCCAAAAAGCATACAATATGATTGTGTTAATACAATCGGTAGTATTGGGAATATAGTGCCGGATGATAGGCACTATCATTGTGTGTTCAATTGTGTATTAATGTAAACAGTATTAGCCATCACTAATTGGGAGCTTATGCGTCAGTTTAATTCCTGGTAGTTCAAAAACAACAACTTATCACTATGCCTCGCCTAAGTCTCAATTTTCGATTAATAAGGAGATGGCTACATCTAGTTGGCCTCACCAAAAGCTGCACAACCTCATGGAAGACATAAGCGAATCGATGTACTCCGGTGGTAGGGGTAAATAATGTTATTAGCGTTAAACTATCCAACTTTTGGAAAGATATCCTAGTCCCTGTCGGATGTGGTATTATATACCATCAAACCTAATTAGTGCGCATCCGAATTAACAATATTTACCCCTGTCAGCCAGTAGAGGGCAAAGTAGGAGCGTAGGCCTCCATAGTCATCATCACCGGCTCGCTCGTTCTGTTGTAAACGGCAAAATCCTACCGCTCCCAGATATGCGGTCAGTGGTGACCAACAGATGTAGACCCCAACCTGCTGCCCACCCCCGTTATCGATAATAAATAGTAATAATGCGGAAGGTGGGGGGATATTTATAGTAAGGGTAGGTGGGCGATTTTGGGAGAGCTTCCCGAAAAAAAAGTTGCGAGGAATCAAAGGTGCGCTTTGTCGGCATGGCTTAGCCAAAGAGGAGCGCAACATGAGTTGTTGATGCTAAGAATCCCCACTAGGCTCTTACCAGACTGAGTATGAACGGCGACTACCGCTTAGTAAAGCGACAGCGGATCGAAGAGCCTCCTACACCTGCCCGGCATGTAGCGGGCTCCAAAATCTTCGCCCCGTATCGAGTAAGTGTCGCGCAAACGCTCAGCAGGAGCTGAATTGACTGGAGATGAAACCAGACGATCGGGCTAGTCTCTCCCACCGATGTTCCATGCACTGCCGTCCCATTGGGCAAAACCACTTTCCAAATCACAACTTCCGTCGGAAGATGCTTGCATACGTACGATCTGCGGCGGGGGCTGCAGCTTGTCTTCATTACGCGGCCTCAGACGCCGGCAGAGATCACCGCAACGATCGCATGGAAAGATCGAGTCTTTGCAGCATGGGGTAGTGACCCAGCTGCGAGCGGACACGGAGTCTGGGTATTCCACCGAGGAAAGCAGGTAGCAGAGTTGGAGCCACCAACCGGACAAGATGAGGCAATCCGCCGCCTCCTCATATTTGGATCGTGGATGGTTGGCTGTGGAACGAACCGGATTGAGGTCTGGAGGTCCAGCACCTACGAACATTACACGACCATTTATGCAAAGCATACGAACAGCGCAATGAACCGTACATTTACCGGACATGTCTGCCACATGCCTACCCTGCTTAACAAGATCTTCGTCGGTACGAGTGATGGCGGCGTCGAGATTTGGAATATCGGCACTGGGCATCTCGTATACACACTCCAGCCAGAGAGTGTTTCCTGCGGCGCTGTCACGGCCCTCGAACCAACGCCCGCATTACATCTCCTATCTATTGCTCGAGCCGATGGCACAGTCGCCATTCATGACGTCCGCAGAGATAAAGAGTTGCTACTGTTAAACTCCAAGGGCTCTCGAAAGAGCCCGGTTACCTCCATGTCTTTCCGATCAGATGAGCTTGGGGCTGGCCCGGATGGACGTCAGGCTGGTGTTTTAGCAACGGCAACATCAGAATCGGGAGATATTACGTTCTGGGACCTGAATAATGGAGGACGGGTTATGGGCACACTTTATAGCGCTCATGATCCTCCCTCAGCACAGGGAGCCGTTCCAGGAGGCATCACGAAGGCCGAATTTCTCCCAGGGCAAGCCGTACTTCTGACAACGGGTCGTGACAACTCCCTGAAAACATGGATATTCGACGATGCACCATTCTCGCCCGTACCGCGTATTCTGCATACTCGTAGCGGGCATGCAGGTGGCATAACGTTGCTGGATTTTCTACCAGTGGAGGCCAATGACGCAGACGCAGTGGGCAAGTGGTTGCTGAGCGCCGGTCGAGACCACGGACTTTGGGGTTGGAGTCTTCGTCGAGATGCTCAGAGCACCGAGTTGAGCCAAGGCAACATCCGCAGAAAGCACCGCAAGTTGGGAAACGTTCTCAAAGGTCTCGATGGTGGAAACGCCGGAATTGAGGAGCTGAAGGCACCTGAGATCACGTGTATGGCCACATGTATGAATCGAGATGCCGGTATGAACACGAACACTGGTGGTGGCGCAGTATGGGCGAACGTCAATGCAAGCCAAAAGAACAAAGACGCAGATACGCCGGCGACTGGTTGGGAGAGCATCGTGACGGGCCACCGAGGGGACAAGTTCGCACGAACCTGGTTCTGGGGCCGGAAGAAGGCCGGAAGATGGGCGTTTGAAACATCTGATGGCAGTGAGGTCAGCAGCGTGGCGATGAGTCCGTGCGGAACTTTCGCCTTGGTAGGATCTGACGGGGGTTCCATTGATATGTTCAACTTGCAATCCGGCATTCGCCGTCAAAAGTTTCCCGCACCACTGACGCCAGCTCAGGCCAGGAAGCAAAAGCTACAGCAACCCGAGGAGAAGACGGACTCGCCATTTGGACCTGGGCGCGGTCGACACACCAAGCGCGTGACCGGTATCGTCGTGGACAACTTGAATCGCACCGTCATCAGCACCGGACTTGACGGGAAGATCAAGTTCTGGGACTTCAAAGC
>JANIPN010487770.1:1506-30530 GCA_027478595.1 Erythroxylum anguifugum
GAAAAACGCGGGTTTCAAAAAGGAGTCCAGATCCCACTGCCTAGTTTCGCTGGCAAGGATGAAGCGCTACCTTCATTCCGCACCACGCACGCACGTCTCTAATTTCAATTCGAGTACACGGCAATAGTCTCATCGAATTTGTCGACAATCTGCTGAACAACACCGGGCGCCACGGCCGCGAAGTCGGGAGTCAACTTGGCGGTGATGGCGTCCCCGAGATCGATGGTCTGCCCGCGCTGCTCCTCGAGGGTGCGGCGCACGATGCTGCCCAGGTGGCCGAAGGTCTCCCTCTTGGACTGCAGGTTGTCGAGCAGGCCCTCGATGTCGGGCTGGAGGTTGAGGAAGGCGATGCCGATGGTGGCGGACTCGTCGTTGTTGAAGGGCGGCGCGTTGTTGGCGTCGGCGGTGGTCTGCTCGACCGCCTCGGAGACGTCCTCGGAGCGGTGCTGCACCGTCAGGGCGTCGCGGAGCTTGCCGTTGTAGGCCGTTACGGCGTCGTTCAGCGCCGCGACGCTCTGCGAGATCACCGCGATGTCCTGGGTCACGAGCGCGGCGTCGGCGTCCCGGTCCTTGGGGTGGTGGGTGGCTAGGGCCACGGGGAGGGCGGCGACGAGGTATTTGAAGAAATGCATTTTTTTTTTGGCTTTCTTTCTTTTGTTGTTTGTTGAGGAGCTTTTGTTTGGGGGCTTGATGTGCGGCCTTGGCTTGAGGCTATTGAAGACTACCTAGGTACTGGATCTGAGGGGATAGAGAGAGTGCTTTTGGCTGGGGATGGCATGGGCGTTTATATACTTTAGACTGTAAGAGTAAGCCGGTGATGTTTTGACTCCATAAAGATCCAATTAGGAAGGTATACATGTCGCTATGCCTCGGCAGAAGTCGCCGTACCGGTAGTACTCGTACGAAGTACTGCGGCAGCCACTGCGCCATAGCCGAGACTTGGGCGACATTCTTGATAGGTACTAGACTGGTCACTCATACGAGGTTATACAATGGAGCAAACGGCGCGGGCTGCAGCCGGATCTCTTGCGGTACTTTGGTCGTTGACAGGATTGGACACCACAAGGTGTCTGGTGGGCAGAAACGAGCGGCACATTTCTTTAGCCTTTTATTTTAGCCTTGCACGCCTCTACATCGTCGGCTTTACTGGTGGATGCACCATGGCGGCTGTCCGAGCTGCTTATTCCATAGGTTAAGACCCCTTAGTAGACTCTTTAATGTGGTTTGGCTGCCACATCCCCACATCCCGCCGGACTTGGCACCATGAGCCCCTGACTTACATAGTACGACTACCCCGCGGGGAACAAAGAGTTAGAAGGTTCAAGCATACATCGCGGCTCTTGGAGTCTCGGCGACCATTCCTGTACAGATCTAACTCGAAGGCAACTCGTCCTCCAGCTGTTGCTACAAGCCTTGGCTTCTCAATAACGGGGCGACCAAGCGTGGATAATCGCATGTGAATAACGGCACGCGTTGACGGCGTATAGTACTTAGACTTGGTAACCATTTCTCGGACAATAATGATAACTCTGAATGTGCAAAGAGCCGCTGTTGGAAGACCGAACTCCCAAGGAAGCCGTATCGGCGCTTTTCAAGCCTCCGCAAACAAAATGGACAGTGGAATCTGGGTGGCGCCCCCCTGCTATCGCCCTATATAAACGCCATTACGTTTAGTTAAGCCTCTATAATCTGGCACATGACAGACAGACTAGCCCCAGCTCGTGCAACTCGTGCAACTTTAACCTTATTGCCTGACCATCTGACAGAGCGAGTATCCGCCGGCACATCCCGACCAGACACGCCCAGTGCTACAGTGCAGAACTTTCCTACGAGGTCTGGGTTAAATTTACTCTCGAACCTTATGACACCGCAAGTCTTACGGAGCCCAAGGAGACGTGGGCGAAGCTTACATACCGTAAACCTACCTAGGTATTGAAGTAATCAACGAAAAGAGATGTGCTAGAATTGAAACTGAATTAAATGTCAACGATTGAAACCCCGAAATTTGGTTGACATAAAGTTGTTATGAAGGACTTGTTTCCTACCTCTGATTCTACCTGACGCAAATCTGAATTAATGCACGGGTTTGCAAAAGGTGGAATACTTCCCAAATATTGTTTCCCGCTAGCAATGTTAAACCCACGCTTACAATAAACGATTTAAGTTCCGTCGTCTTAAGCGAATTACCTAGGTACTTTTTCCCGTATTCATTATTTCAAAACATCCAAGTTGTCTCGAATAAATTTTGAAGAACTTCGCAGAAACCTTATTTACGATGTTTAGTTTTTTAGAGGCGTCTTGTAAAGATGAAGGGTTTACACACGAGTATCATTCAAAAATGTTAATGCGGCCATAATTGACTTATCATTGCTATTATGCTTCACAATAGTGGGCATATCCATGCCGCAACGAAACAGATACAATTGGATTATTCCAGTTCTAGTTTCCCGAGCTCAAAAGTCAACGGAAAGACTGCGAAATTAATGTTACAGCCCCTGACCAAATTGAGTTATGATGGCATACTTTAGAAGCAAGTAGGACAGTCCCGCAAAAGCTTCGATAGCATGTCGCCAAAGTTGAACTCTCATTAATCCCGTTATTGTCTAGTTTGTCATTTAGATATTCAGGTCCGAGGGCTATAATGCCGAGGTTTTGATACCTCCTTGTCATCGCTCCTAAGCAGAAATAGCATATGATCGCATATAGTAAAGACTACGATGCTTTCCTTATCTCTTCTCATCCTTGTAGACTTTCGTGGCGGCATTTCCAACCATTACGAAGCTTGCCCAATAGAACGGATCTTTGAAGTCCATTGTTTCCAATTCTTTCTTACGACGTTGCAAGTGCTCATCTGCATGCTTGATAAATTTGCCCATCTTCAATCTGTTTCTTTTCTCTTCCTTCAAAACAGTTATCATGTCGTCCAACTCTTTCTCCGCACCTTGCTTGTCTAAGTTATAGAATCGTATCTGTGCCTGCTGCCAAACCACATCTATGTACGTCCCTTCTTCGCATGCTAGCAATTCGCGATAGAAAAACACCATCAAAAGCATAGTAGCGAGGTCGTTGACTTTCCAGAGGCTACCAAGGAACGCGTGTGCAAATGAACCCAAGATCATGTGGCTAAACCCAGCAATGTCGTCACCCATTGTTGCTTGGCCCAGGCCGCTGAGACAGGCTGCGAATACGACCAGAGCGCACCTTCCCTGTGTTCGCTGGATGCCTCCAAACAAGTCAACTACGCGAAGACGCTCGCGTAGGGAGAGATACGACAGCCAAGGTGACCGCTCGTCGATGCTTCCGTGAGTTCCAATCTGTACAATGTCACTCGATGCGAGCATGTTCGTGAGCTCTTCCTTTCCGACCGTAGCGCTTGGTATGGGAAGCTCTCCCTCTTTCAGCATTGTACTGATTAAAATAGCCTCAATACAGGCCATGGGAAGTGGAACCTCCCAAGTTCGCTGGTATTCCTTGAGCGTGCTCGGGCGGCTAATAATGGAAAAGCTCGATGGATTCAGGGGTCTTGAAGTAAACAGGTTTTGAAAGGAGGCAAGGCTTGGAGTTTGTGATATACTCTTCTGCAGAAAGAGAGGCTTTGAACTAAAAGGCAGAAGTCCAAATGGGAAGCTCGATAGGGGGTCAGAAATGGAAAACACAATGTGTGAGCAATTTTCTATCTGGGAGCGAAATGGACTGAGAACCTCTTTGGCAATCTTGGCTGTTGATTCATGCCATTCGTTCGATTCTTGGGTTCCATTAGGAGTCGGCCCGTTCAAATAGGTTATCCGCATAGCGTGACGCTGTATCTGCAGATATGTGGTCTTAGAATGTTCGGCTACTTCTATACCTTGATTGGTAACTCCAAAGTATATTCCGCCAAATTGGGTATATGTGATCGAAATCAGTAGCCAGTCCTTTGGGAGCACAGAAGTAAGTCGACCTAGATCGAGCGACAAACTTGAATCATTAACACCCCTAGCACCCTTGAATACTATGAATTTCTCTCCCTCATCAATCTCTTGTAAGGCCTGTTCACGGACTATTTGCTGCAACTCCTGTTCCTCAGATTCAGTACGCCTATTAGCAGAGACTGTACTCAAAACCCGGCCCAATTGCTTCCTATGTTGTGTATCTGAAGTCATATCTGAAGTTTTCAATCCATCGGCTGCTATTGAATCCAGTAATGCTCTTGCTCTCCCTTGTTCTAGAAACTGCATGCCAAGTTCTTGCAACGATTTGGCTGGATTAAAGTCTTCATCCTTACTGCTCCATATTCCTCTAGCTTCTAGATCTGATACCTTTAGACCAAATGATGCCATACGTAGACAGAGACGTGCAAGACCCTGAAAAAAGGATGCCATATTTCCCGTCGACAATGCGCCGAATCGTGAGCCGCGATTCTGGGTCGCTATTCGATATCTCAGTGCGCTTTTGCACGCTCGCAATAAAAGCTCGAATCCTTTGTAAAGGCCGGCGAACTCGTTTCCAGCTTCATGTTCAGCATTTTCGTATATCAATCCAGCAAACCCGAGCCTATACCCACGTGCATGAACGCTTTCGATGTTAGTTGTAGCAAAAAATCCAGGGTCAACTCTTTCGACTTCTTTCAGGTGTCTTATTGCTCTCTTCCAATCTAGACACCTTGCGCATAGCACCAAACCCACTTCCACGGAAGCTGCATCAATAATCTCAGTTCCCAAATATGACCTGGACCATGCTTGTTCGTGACCCGGTCTAATTTGCGTGCTCGTATTACACAGTTCAGCATCTACGATCTTATCCAATACAGCTTTGGCAGAATCAACAGCTCCCATCGTCAGGTATGCAAAAACTCCTAGCAGGCGTTCCATACGCAACCCTTCCGAGCTAATATCGATCTCTTGAACGAAAGTTTTTAAAGCGTTATCGGCAGTTTTGAAGTTTCCGGTATCCAATAGTCGAGTTCGTTCTTCATCCGCGGCCTCAAATCGACGAACCACCGCCTGTTCACGATTTTCATGGTCAAATCTGTTAGCGGCAGATGGAATATGGCTTTCGAGTTCCTCATCGGTCTTTACTTGCATAACAGGACTTCCAACCAATTCTGATGCACGCCGTAACCAATCCGCTCGCATATGAGCATCCGGGGCCAGCAGTAACACTCGGGTCACAGTTGGTTGATAAGTAGAGAATATATCCTGCGCCAATGTCGAAAGAGCACGGACACCACTCTCTCTTCCCTTAGCTTCTTTGCGCTTGTCGTCTATAATTTTAATAACGTCAAAGAATTGCTCGTAATGGAGCTCCAATGATACGCGTGCCTCCATATGACTAGAAAGTTCGTTATATAAAATTGTCTGTGCAACACGGCTTTGGAAGTTAAGAAGTATGCTATCAGTCCCTTCCGAGGTAATCTCAGCACATTTATACAAACAAAGTGCAACATCTGTTCTTTGAAGCTGTAGTTGTTGATGCCCCAGCCTTAATAGGGTTGACACTACAAGGCGGACAAGGCCCCCATTTCCCATCGAACAAAGCATCCTCGACAGTTCTCGAGACTGTGATAGAGCAGATTTGTACTCAGAACTAAATATCGTAAGAATTATAGCATGCATGGAGGTAATCATTTGCCAAGTAGGATTCTTATCAAAGAGTCTGAACACATGTTTAACTGTAGCCCGCGTTTCCAGGATCACGGCTTCAAAGTCAGTAACTGCATCAATCTCTTGCGTCACATATGACCCGTAACGAATGCAAGCCTGACGTAGCTGAACTGCTGCCATACCTATCAGGCACTTGATCTCTTCAAAGTCTTGATATGCTTCTTCATACAAATTCATTGCCTCTAAGTTAAGTTTAAGGCAAGCATTTCTTTCAGTAGAATTCCATAAGTTACTATCTCCACAAGAATCGGTACCTTCATGTGGAACAATATTCAATGTTAGCGGTGATGACCAAGGCGGAGACAGCAGACTGTCAGCACGAATAACAGCCATGTGTCCGCGCATAAGTCGATCATGTTTATACCTTTCGCTGATTAAGTCAATGGTTGTTTTTTCAAGTTTATTATTCAAACATAGATCAATCTGCACCTCGAGTAAATCCAGAAACTTGATAGCATACATGCAGTTCAAGTCCGTTGCCAATCTTCTCAACATGGAAGACCTCTCCAGATAGCTCTTCACATCGTGGACCAGGATTTCTTTACTATGGGGACCCCTTAAGTCTTTTGGATAATACTCGTTTAGACACAGGCAATTTGTCATTGCAATACTGGAGAATAAGAGATGCTGAACGAGGCGGAACTCAAATTCTTCTAACACTCCTACTGACGAAACAGCATCCGTTGTAGTGCCTTCGACAATTGCTGCGTAGCGACGACTCGAATCTTCTAAGATATCATCTATATAACTTCCCGCCGCCATCTGGAAACGACGCGAAGCGGATCCTAGCTCAATGTGAAACATGAATATAGGAAGTTGCGCTTCGTAATGAGTTAGCAGCGTCCGGCAGGTAAATTGCGCTACGGACTCGTTCAGGCTCAAAGGGCCTGTTAAGCCTCTATCCAGGATTCTTCTCGCAGTTGAAAGGTCATCTTTTTTCAGTGCGAAAAGCATATCCATAAAACGACGGTTTCCAGGAAGCGGGAGTTCCCCGCGGTTTAATCGCTCATCACCCATAGAAAGTGGCTCATCTTTATCCTCTTGGCCTATGCTCCCATGATGGAAAAACGGAGAATTGATAAGAACACTATCTCCGAAAATGGCAGATGCACCACTGAAAGCCATGTTCTTAGTAAATTAAATGCTATGAGCGCTCCCATTCCCGCAAGAGATCAATCACACTACCCGTGAAGAGTAGAGCAATGTTGCGAAAAACCTGAAACGAATTCGCGAGCCTAACTGGTTTAGATCTTCCTTTTAACCATCCCGAGACAGCTCTGAGACTCTGAAAGTCTAATGAAACCATTTGTTGAACGGTGGTAGCATCCAGCAAGCGGTACGGCGACAACAATAGTCACGTGCTGTAGTCATCCTAGTCAAGGCGAAGCACCCGCTGGCCCCGCAGTCAAGAAGTTACAGTCCATAGGAATCCACGATGGCTCCGAAAGAAAAGGCAACGTTCTTCCAGTACAGTATAGGTCAGCCGACTGATCTTTTGACCCTGGGAACTTTGATATGGGAAGATTACGCCAATCCAGAACTGGCAAGACACTGGACATGTCCCAGGCTGAGGTACGGCAGAGCCCCACCTGCCTTCTGATCGTCCAACTAATGACAGCTGCCGTCAGCTCGGAAGCTCTAGAAGAGCATGCATACATGACGCCACTAGAAAATTGCGTTCTCAGCGATAGCCACAGCCGGGATATAGGTATAGGCCTGGAATTATTGGTGGGCGCATCCGCGGACATTAGCTTAATGACAGTTAAAGAAAAATGCGTAGCGGCCACTTCAGGCGTGCGAGTTGTGCTCAAAGAGTGAGTGAGTTAAGACAGTCAGCCAGTTTGACTTTTCAGGCTTGGCTGCTAGGTTGCACAAGGCTGCTGCTGTCACGTGTCACGATGCTAAGTTGACCAGTCCTGCGTCATTCATTAACACCCAACTATCCGCACAGCCCGAGGGAAAGGACAAGTTGAGGCTTTGGCTATCAGCTGCCCGAGATGCGTACTACCTTAAGATGCGGTGGATAAGGCAGCCCAAAGTGTGGGTACTTACAGGCTACTATCAATTAAGCCAAGCTCGAAGCTTTCACACCACGACTCATGAGCCGAGTGGAAGCCTAGGTGTTGATTCAGTAACCATAGGGGCTCTAACAACAGCTCCAGTGGGAGCTTCCATATCACTAGGGAACGGCAAGACTGTGAAAGCTGAGGCAACCATTGAAGGTCCTTGCATTTGGGCAGCTCGATATCAGATGCTTCAATTGAAGTATCTAAATGTCCCTCCAACGAATGCTCCTGTTCCAACGGCCCTACAGCTTCTACCTAATACATTCAGCCATGGCACTCTAAGAAGCTCTATCGGTGAAGATTTCAATGCTATTGCAGAGCCATTCGAAGTTCATTCTGAATTTGAGGGCGAGCAAGAAGAACATAGGGTTGAGCCAAAACAGTCCGCTGAAGTTCCAAACCTTTATGATTCCTTTGAGCAGGCAATTAAGGATCTTCAGAGGATGGTCTATGAAGACCTGGAAGATGAATAATACAGCATTACAGACGTTTCCACATAAACCCAGAGTAAGCAAGTCTTAAAAAAAAGCGAGCTAGCAAGCATGAAAGGGTTAGGATCCACCTTCTTTATCCTAGTATGCTTTTTAACTTTTCTACCTTCTTTAATCTTGTTGTAGTTCAAACATAGTCAATAAACACAGATGATTCAAATCACACTAGTAGAGTTTATTCTTTTGAACCTCCAACACTTCTAAGCATTTGTTTACACCTAACACCGTTTCCTCCAAGGTCAAACAAAACAAAGCTTTGTTGGTAGATTATCCAAAGGCTCTACTAAATCATGACCACTTCTTCTAGTACAGCTTTGTCCTTCGCTAATAACTTAGGGGCTTGACAAGTGAAACTCTTTCCCTAGAACTGTCAAATGCTATTCTGTTTGCCCTTATCGATAGCCATAAGACACTTCACTCATTATCAAACTCAGTGGCTATCAGCGCAGGAGTTCCTGAAAACAAGTTCGCGCAAAGTCCTCCTTGGCATAGAGAGTCCCAAGCTCATAGCAAAGTTGAAGTAGTTGTTTACGGTGAACCGCATACTCGCTCTTATTTTTCTCTTTGGCTTTGTTCATAGATTCCCGAGCATAGTTCATGGCCCCCGTCAATCTATTGCATTTGGCTTGAAGTTCCCGTAGCTCTTCATAGGCCTGCTGAGTCTTGGATGCGTTAGGAAACATCCTCAGATTCAAGTCTTCGTCCGTTGGAATTTGAGCTTCGTAAGGGTTCATCATAAGTTGTAAGAAACTCTTTTCTTCAGAGGATAGGCCATCTTGTTCGATGGAGTCATTCGCGAGAGTGCTTGTTTGAGGACATTCTGTAGATTGTTCCATAGAGAATATTTCAGCGCCTTCGCGATCAAAATATGAGACATTTGCCTGCGTTTGTTGAGCTGATATATCTAACGATGGCGTATGAAGAGTATCATTGATGATTTGCTGGCTCAGCTCTTGGTTGACCTGAGACTGGAATATCTGATCAGCATCATCAGAAAGATGTTCTTCTCCTGTAGTTGTACTACTACGGCTGTCGTAGTCTTGATCACGATCGTAGCAGTATGAGTTAGGATGGTGATCCCGAAGGTACGGGTGGTACTTAGCATCTCTTTGCAGACGAGTTTGAAGACGACCACATTTACTTTGAGGCTTCCCATCTGGACTACTTTCTTGATAGATGTCCCTGAAATCGCGAACAGAAGCAGGAAATTTTGTTTCATCCTCTTCTTCATCTAAGGGCTTCTTCCTAGGACTATCCTCTTCTTGTTTCACGATGAGTTCCTTGATATTGTCCTCGCCATTAACAAAGCCTTCGTATTCACTCTTAACTTTAAAGAGTTTCCGCACCCCAGAATTCTTCTTCAACCTTAGGTCTTTGTCATGTGTGTCTTTTCCCTTGTAAACTTCGTCCTCAACCTGCTCTTTCTTTACGTATCTTTCATGAAATTTTGGATATCTTTTTATGCCCTCTCGGTGTAGGACCTCCTCGCGTTTGATATGAAGTCGATCCATGGCTATGGTGGGAAAGGCCACTCAAGTTGACCTAAACCTTGAGAGAAGGAACAAAAGGAGGACGTGGAAGCGACTTCTGTAGAGCCAAAATAGCTCAAGTAGGAGTCTCCTGTCTTGCACTGTAGTGAGACTCGCCAAGAAAATATAAGCAGCTGTTGAGATTTAGTTCACCAGAAAGTGGAAACTAGGTAGGGAGTGTTTTGATATGGTTAGGTGAGCTCTAAGTATGAGTACGTGTTAGAAATGTAAGTAAAGCCGACTTGCTAAAAGAATTTTTGTACGCGTCCCTTCTTCAAGGTACTCTGCGTGATGATGGCCTAAGGTAGCGCTTTCGTGCTTTTTAGATTAATTCCTTTTTCTACACCTATTACTTATTTTGGCCATTATATAATAGAAGTACTCTTGCATAACCCTCATCTTTCTGATCACAGCCAGGAATAGTTACCACTACCACACTTTACGGAATAACTCAACTCCTACAGAACTCTCAACTTACGCAACGATAACCATCGTTCGGTCTTCTACTTTATCCTGCAAAGATAGCAATGTTTACCTATAACACTCAAACTGAAGGAGTATATTTACTCCAAATCCTATCGTGTTCTCTTCATCCTTGATGATGCCGATAAGTACTTCAGAAATAGCCATAACCGACGAGACTAGTCACTACCCGACACTTGGCACTGACCAAGTAATTTAGTAAAACACTTATAGAATAAAAACTTATTGGTAGAACACATGTTCGAGCAGATAAACTAGCAAGAGTCAGGCCAGTAAGTTCTTGTTTTACAAGTAACGTATTGAAGAGAAGCTAAAACCGTTCTGTTACGGGCATTTCTAACACGTGCTGACAGAACTGTACGTAATACGCACTCGCATCGTAGCTCTCAACATGTGAAGACAACGAATATATTGGAGTTTTCAATTCTGCCTTCTTGGAACGATCGCGAAAAGAGGATGAATTTCAGCCAAGGATCTACCGGATTTAATAAAAGCCAGCCAGCGATCACAAGCCTTATTTGAATTGATTGAGTAGCAAATTAATTCAGATGAACTGTGACAGAGAGCAATTGAAAAAGTACGAGTTTCTTTGGGTGACTTAGACCCCCGTGACCCAATGATTACAAGCTGGATTGCAGACTCATGATGAAGATAGAGATAAGCTCCAGGGAAGCTAGTTAGATACCTACTTTACCCAGCGAAACCAAGGTAAACCTTTTGAAAAGAACAGGTCTCCTAGGTCTCAAATTTCACCACCTTCTACAATACACTCACACTACGGAATACGCCACCGATCGTCGCCCGCCCAGTCCTCACACCAGGACCAGTATCTCCACCGCAAAAGGACTCGCCCAGCGGGGGGACATCCACAAAAGCAGAACGACCCCACCAGCCGAGGCCCCCCCAAATAAAGGCCGAAACCAAACCCAAACAAAAAATGAAAGAATAAATAAAAACTCTATTCCCATTGCCACCAGTGTGCGGGGCGCCCTAAAGACTCAAGAAAGAGCTCCAAGCTCCTGAATACGAGCTGCTCCCCCCCTCCCTACCTCCTCTCCCAAGCCCCGGTACGGCCCCATCGACACGCCCCACCCCACCATCCCAGCTTTCATCCTCGTAAAAGAAGAACAAAAGACAGAAAGTTAAATGCAGGGTGCGACGACAGACGACGCAGGCTGGGACCAGCGGGCACGGGCCAAGATTCCCCAGGTGCCAGTCAGCGGGCTTGCGTGTGGCGCTGGTGGGTAGGTAGGTGGGAAGGAAGGAGGTTGGGAAATCTTATCGGCCAATTACGCAGGATGAGCACGGGAAAAAAAAAGGCAGAAAGAGAAAGATGGGAAAGGTTGTAGTGGCGGTTGCTGGTGGTGGTGGGCCGGGTAGCTAACGTAGCGGAACAATACTTGCAGGAAGGTAGATAAGGGAAAAAGAGAGCGAGGGTGGTTGCATCTTTGGCGTCGGATAACCTCCTTGGACCTTGGGTGACTACGAATTCAGGACAGGCTAGGGAGATCGGATGGAGTAACAGGGCGGTGCATCGAAGGACCTTCTCTTAGTGTACGAGTATCCTACCTAGCGGACTCTTCAGAGCTCAAAAGCCAGGCCAGACTAGAGCTTAGAGCTAGACCTTCAACGGAGCTACAGGAGTGAACTCGTAACTTGCAGAAAACGGCTGGGTTCCGGATGCACCGCATACGAATGGGGACCTTGAGGATAGGCGGACACATCGAGATTGATTGGTTGGCCGAGTTGAAGGTAGGAATTGGGAATTGACCGAGCGCGGTGGGGTGGGCCCCTGGGGGGGTTGCGAGAAGGGGACTCGTCATGTCGGCCTGGAAAAAGGCAAAGTTGATGAGTGGGTTGATGACGCGGACATTGCTGTTTAACTGCGGCCGCGGAAAGGGCCCTTGTTAGGATCTGGAACAGAGTAAAAAAAAAACATGAGATCAAGATATGCATTCCGCCATTCGGTTGCCAGGGACGAAAAGGTTAGGCTTGTATATGAGTAGTAGGGCAAAAAAAAAAGCATCGCATTTATCCACTTGGGAGATCAATTCATGAGATCAACAGCATACATGGAATTTACTTTAAAATCAGAGAGCAGCAGCATCAGTACCATTTTTGGACTATGACCTATCTACGTCCCCAGTGGTCCTACCCCATGTCATGTCATGTCGCGGCCACATCCCACGGGCAGCCTTGAGCATCCTGGAACGGAGCTCAAACGACTGCTATCCCAGGGATGACAACCGTAACAGACATGCGCAGAGTCGAAAATTCATCCTCGAATAAAAACAAGTACAGCCTCCATCTGCCAGATCGATTACAACACCTTCAGTATCAATTCATCCCCTCGATAATTCCCACGCGTGGAAATCCCTGATCGCACGAAACAGTATGCGACTCCTAGCATCGAGTAACTCCGTCGCTATTCATCCCGATCAAATCATATCCCTGCTTGGTTGTCTCGTAGTCTGTAAGTAGTGTCATGCTCGTTCATAGTGACCCGCAGCCGTGGTCATGTCAAGCCTCATCCCTCCGTGTATCCCATACCAATAGGAGGTCCGAGGCTCATAAAAGACCATTCGCTAACATGGGGACGAGTGGAGAACCTCGACGATATCCATTGACAGGCGTGAGCAAGGTCGCATCCAAAGGACCCCAGCAGACGAGTGGCGTAAGAAAAACAAAATACAACGGAATGCAAAAAGATAACACCGCCCAGAACGCTCTCGCTTGCTCGTGCATGCTTATTAATAAGTTTTGTGTTTGCCGTACTCTTGTAACAAGGCATTCGCCTCGTGCGAGTGAACATGAAAATCAACTCTCAAATAGCTCTATTCCTCAACTAATCGAACTTTGGTGTTTGTGCGCGTGCGAGCAACTCAAACCTCTTGCGTCCCGCAGAACCGGAGATAGCCGGATGCGAGACCCACAGATTGATCGCCACAGGTCCCACCCCACCTAGCGACAAGTTTTTTTAGAAGAGAATGGTCATGGCAGCGAAGAGACCAGCGCCAAGGATACCGACGCCGTACTGCTGGCCGACTCTGAGAGCGAAAGCAGCACCTTCGGACTCCTCGGTAGCAGGAGGGCTGGTCTCAGTGGTGCTGCTGTCGTCAGTTGGGCTTGCGCTCTCAGAGCTGCCAGAGTCTTCAGAGTTGCTAGAATCATCCGAGCTCGAGTCATCAGAGTCATTGGTGGCCTGGTTCACATCGACGGTTCCGCAAACGTAGGTAGTGTTGCAAGCTCGCTGGGCAGCAAGACGGCCAGCGTTGTCGGCAACGCAGCGGTCGTTGAGGTAACGGCACTCGTAGTATGGAATAGTGTTTTGATAGAATTCTAGAGCCGGAGAGCTGCTATTTGAGGCACAGGTGCATTCGTAGTCAAGGGTTGACTAAACAGATTAGTTAGAGGCGATTCGTTATATCACTAGAGTATGCACTCACCGAGTCGCAGAGGTTGCTATCCGCTTCAGCGCCACCACCGCAGAGGATATCGCAGTTGGTAGTTTGGCCAGTACACCACGACTCTAGAGACATTGTTAGTCACCAATTCAAAAGGATACCGGATCGCGAGGACGTACCTCTCTCGGCACCGTCGACCTCGGAGTCTTGAAGGATGCGCTGGACGTCCTCATCTGAGAAGGTGGCGTTGGGAGGCGAGGTGACCTCGTCCGTGGATTGAGCAAGAGCAACGCTGGCGAGCAACGTGCAGTACAAGAGCTTCATAGAGACCATTGTGAATGTTCAGAAAGTGATTTTATGTGAGAGGTGGGAGGAGAGCAATGGATGCTTGGGTATCTCTGCTGCAGTCGAACTAAGACTGGTGAAGCTTCAGGTAGTAGCAAAGAGGAAAGAAGCAAGTGAGCTTGAAGCAGTCTTATGTCTATGCGTGAGATATGCTTGGCTGAGAGGGATGCTTGCTTGAGTCTTGCGTGATTTAGAAAGAAGAATTTGGGGAAAAGAAGAGAAAGAGAAATGCGAGAAGAGTGTAGACGCGCATAGATTTATGTGAGCAGTGAGCAGTGAGCACAGAGCAGCGCAGCCAGGCGAGCCGAGCAGTGCAGAGCTGGGTTTGAGACTTTTTGCCGGGGCGAGCTACGAAGCTGGGCGGCAGTAGCGTGCGCGCGGCAGCAGCAACAGAAAGCTACCAAGAATTCATTGTGGCCGGGGGGGTTACGAGCGGTTCTGGCTGCGGCGGAGCAGCAACAACAACACCCATTCCCACACATTCATTCCCATACTCCCCCTCTCGCTCTCTCCCATACACGCTAGTTTATCTCCGCCTCTGGCAGGCAACGGGCACTCTACGAAACCACCCGACTACACAGTATTATTGTCGCAACAATGCCATCAAACATCGTCCAACGTTGCATGGTTCGTTCACTAGAACCTCCTTGCGACAGCTCTGCCTCACCAACGTCCTGTGTGTGCCACTCTGTGCTTCCTGATCCCATCTGGGGAATCACTAAATCTGAAGCCATTCCGACCCCCGGCGCCTCTATTTACTTTCTTTCTCTTGGCTTCTACGCAGGCATTCAAGCTCTGGCGCGCGAGCGAGTCCCGCTGCCAGCAATAATCTCATACCCTTGGTAGGTCATTTCCTCAGAAACAGCGAAAAATCCGCTAGTTGTCACCAAGTATATTGGCCCTCATTATTAGAACCGACACTGTCTTCAAAGACCGTGACTCGCCAGCTTGGTAAAGCCGGAAGACCCAAGGTACGTGATGGTTTCCATTGACCTGCTTGCTGTCTTCGCTCTCAGAGGCATGTACCTCCGTACCTAGGTACTTACTGTCACCAATTGGATCTGCACTGCAACGGTTGCGCTAAGTTACTCCAACCGCTAGATCCCTCCCTCCTCCCTAAAATCCCCAAAATAAAATACTATGTAAATAAAAAAAGAGGGAAGAAAGCAAAAGAGTAGGGTACACTGCCGCCGTGTTACACGTTCGAGATCTGGCCAGCTTGGACCACCCGAGCCACCCCCCAAGCCGGCCCTGTCTCGTACCCAAGGATCCCACCATCACGTTCCTTCAGCGGCCAATAATTGGAACGGAATTAGGGCCGAGGCCCCTGTTTGCCCCGTAGCACAGTTCGGCTTCGAAATGAAAATGTCATACATTTGGATTACAATTTATTGTCGATGAATCCGCGAACAACCGGCAGATACCTGAGACTGGACGCGCCAAATCATGCACAAAGTTTGAAGACATATTCTGCAAAGTGGCAGTAACGTCAAGACAGAAGCGGGGGGCCTTAGAACTCGTATGTTACACTTCGCGCTCTTGTCGCAGATCTATCTATCTCCAAAGCAACCAACTTTCCGCAGGCCAACCCATGCTTCATGCACAAAAGCAACCTCCGCGCCAATATTCCCGCCCCAACCATTGGATTACATTTCCAGTTAAAAAAAATTCCAAAACCTGCTGGTGCGGCAAAAACCAACCCCCCTTAGCCAGCCAGCCAGCCAGCCATTATTACCGAAGGGATTCCTTCATGGCTTTCAAGGGCTGGGAGAAATAACGATGGCAGGCCCAGAACGGCCCCGGTCACCCAGCCATTCGAGAAATGCACTAGCATCCTAGTGCAGTAATTGCTCTCTGGCTTTGTTTAGCTACTGCATGCTTGCACCGGCGCCATGTCAGCAGCAATACGAAGTACGAGATCGTCGCGTCGCGTGTTTGTCATTATTGGGAATGAGATACCTTAAAAATTCGGTAGGAGGACGTTGGACAGGTTGATGGGAATACCTTCAATACACCAGAAAAGAAACTCGTTAGAGGATTTCCACCCTCCTTTCAACAGGGCGCGTTTCGGCCTCGTCAGTCAAATTCTCGAATTAAGGATGATTCACGATGCCTACGCCACCTAACTTCGCCTTAAGATTTACAAACCACCTATCCTAAGCATAAGTACATCACATCATTACCACCCACCGAAGAACCGAAAAAAAGTTACTGATACAAAAATTCCTCGATCCATGCGACTGATATCTAACTTTATGATCCGGGAGTCCGTGCTGTAAAACCAACCGAAAGTATTTTACCACGCCGTGACGCTCTTGAAACCCAGACATCGAGTTGAAGTAGATCTGATGCAAGACCAGGAGGTCGCAGGAAGATATGGCGTAGTAAACATGTGGATCCCATGAGAGAACACTCTAAATTCACAAAAAACGCCACGTGTGGCTTATGTGAACGGTAGACTAAAGGACGAAGCAAGGCTGAGGTGCTCCTTGGAATCCATCCAGGCATATTTCACCGTGCTTGAGACCAAACGCATGGTTCTCAATTCCTGGAGGTTTGTGTCAGGTCCGTGATAACCCATAGATAGCACGAAACCTAGGATTGTTTCTTGCATTCCTTGCGACCCATCGCGCCTGTTCTAGCCTGATTCCCAAGAGGTAGTTCTCTCTCCGGGCTAACTGTTCTAAGTACAGGGCCTTTTTTATTTTCTTAACTCAGGTACACAAGTAATGGTTTCGACTCAGCAAAGCTAAGAAATTCTGTTACGTTTCCCTGACACTAGCTTTCAACAGGTACGAATGAGACACGGTAATTCAATCATTTTCTTAACAAACGGCCAGTCGCTTCCGCACTGCTATAAGTACTTGTATAAAAAGGAACACGCTTTTGGACGTGCTGAAAGAAACATTATACAATTTGCCGGAACGTTACAACCACAGATTAACATATCCTGATATTCGAACACGACAGAATCACAGGAGTCTCCACGTTGTGCGATTAGGATGTGTTTATAATCGTGCATAAATCTTATTCTTCCAAAGGATATATTTCGTTTGGTGTAGTGCTCAAATACAGTAAAATCGCATAAAGCTTCAAACTAAGCTCCAAACATATTAATGAATATCCGGGATGAAAGACTGCCGCCATGCTCACACACAATAGCTACGGGTTGGCGAACGGAATACCGACAGTGGTAGAATCATCCCATTACACTACGAATGTATCACGGCTTGGGCAACAGTTTTTACAAGACGTTAAGAAGCTTGGAAATGAGTTCGGTCGCTGTTTGTTTGTTTCAATGTTGATTGATGTGCCTACAGTTCTAGTCAAGCACTTACTATGTAAGCGATAAAGATAGAGGCTGCGCGCAAACCCTCCAATCACAGGCCCCGCTCAACGTCATCAACTTCAACTGAGCTCCAAAAGGTCTTTTGCTGCCTACACGTCGTTGCCTTGACGCACATAAGCATGCTGGATTTCAAATACAGCCAACTTCCAAATCTCTAAACCGATTACGATCGAAGAGCTCAATAGTTGATCCGCTCAAGTTTCGTTGCAGCATGGACGCAACGGAGATCCAGGGCCTCTTGCGGTTCCTCTCTCAAGACGCAAAGATCCCATTGCAGGTCGCAATTACCAAGATTCGGCCTCTCCAAAGCGCTAATCTCGCAACGTAAGTCCATACAGCTTAATTTTCATCGAGTGTCCTTACCTCCGCGTTTCTACGACCAAATGCTATCGCACAAACTTCTTTACGGTCTAACGTGGCCCACAGTCCCCAAGCCATCGCCTCAAATAGCATCACCGTCTTAGGCCCTATCTTCCCAGACCCCAAACACCAACGCGCAATACTATCCGCCGCCAAACGGGTCTCCAGCAGCAACACCAACAAGCGCCCCTCAACATCCTCCAACAGCACCACCACCTCCCCTTCCAAGCGCACCAAGCTCAACTCCCCCTCCTCCTACTCCACCTCCTGGCCCAACCAAACCCCCGACGAATCCGCCCTCGCCCTCCCGACATCCTCCCTCCCCCCAACCGAACTCTCCACCATAACCCTCCAAACCAACCGCGCCCCGCTCTTCCTCGCCTTCGCGGTGACCTGCCTGCGGCACACGATGCCGCGGCAGCCGGCCAGCTCGCGGCTCAGCCTGGCGCAGGCGGTCGTCAGCGCGAACAGCAACAGCAAGGCCGTTAGCCTGGGGCTGCGGGGCGCGGACGAGGAGAACAGGGCGCTGGGCGAGATGAAGGGGTTGAGGACCGTCAAGGTTATGGGGAGGGATGTGGGCGTGCTGAGGAGGGTGGTGGTACCGCCTGTTGTGGGGGGGGAGGGAGGAGAGGCATCTGCTGCTGCTGCTCAGGCGCCCGCCGACGATGACGAGCCGTTCCTCTGGGGCGTCGACCTCGATGCGCTGCGCAAGTCCATGCACACGACTACGTCCACGCTGCCCGTCCATACGCCCCAGTCTGCGCACGCGTACCTGCACAAGTCCTTCGCCTCCGTGCCCGATCCCTCGGCTCCAACTCCCTCCAAGCAACCCAGCGCTAAGGTGCTGATCGCGCAGAGAGCGGAGAATCTGGGCCATCTGCTGCGGGCTTTGGAGCTGCTGTTCGACTCTTGGATGCGGGCTGTACCCGAGAAGGGGTTCTATGGGTTGGGCAAGGAGAAGCTGCAGAGGATGGCTTGGGGGTGGTATGTTAAGACTAGGCCGGATGTTAGGGATGGGGTGAAGGGGTGGGGGGAGAAGGGCGTGGTGAAGCTGGGTGATATTTTGGCTTTGAGGAGGGAGGGAGGAGGAGGTGAAGGTGAAGGAGAAAAAAGCGTGGAGGGAGACGGAGACGGCCAAGATTTGGGTGAAGAAGGGGTTTCACAGGAGAGTGGAACTACCATAGTTGGAGATTAAAAGGTACAAACATATCTATCTACTGACTTTCCGAATATATGATATTCGATTCCGACTGACTCGTTGAGACTGAATTTGCTATTTCCTGGACCATGTATTTGGGACCCGTCTCACCAATGTCAAAAACCAGTGAAAGATATATTTTAGTGATTTTTGTACAAGGTTTTGTTGACTAGCACCAGCTCATAAGGCAGATGCGGGCACAACAGTATTTCGGTTCCCTAAATTAGTGGTCCTTGGTAGTATGGTACTTCACACAAGATGACTTGTGCAATTTAGGTTGACGGATCCGCCTCCAGACCGAACACATCTTCTGGACCGATGCTCGGCATTCCGTCTATACCCATATCGGCGTTGAGTATGGCAAAAGTTTCTAGATATCGTTAGCCAAGAGCCTCAGCGGCCAGGTGTTTCTAGCATACCGGTGAGGCGTTCTCCATATTGCATAAAGAAGTCAAGGTCCTCAGATTCAACTTGATCTTCATAGCCCGCGAGATCAGAGAAGTACTTCTCTGCTTCCGCATGGAATTCGCGAGCGACATTCACGGTCTCGACATAGCTTTCTGGCAAGATGTTGTGGAAGTCTTCTAGGAACCCGTCCAAGAAAGCGACGACTAAGCGAGTGTTAGCCATAACTAGATCGTGACTGTGAAAGAGCATGCGCGTCGCCGAAAATAGAATACACTACTTACTGAGTGCCGACATCTCGGCGGTTTCGTATATCGTCTCCTGAAGCTCTTGCTTCATCGCTTGGAGAACCGCTTCTACTTCTTGTCTGTTTCCAGACATGAGAGCCTCATCAGCTTGTCCTAGGAGTTGTTCACGTTCAGGGGCCATGGCTTCAAATGGTACAAGTGTCCGAGGTCGTTTAATTTAAACTTGATGTGGAATAAAGCTTACTGTAGCAAAGCTTACTGTATCAAAGAGTGCAATAGTAGAGAACAAGGAATGTCGTTGTGGATGCTTCAGACTATCAGTTTGTGAGACTGTTCTAGAGTGAGAAACGGTTTACATAATAATACATCCACTCTGGAGGCCACCCCTCCCCTTTTTTTTTGGCACAGGGACCTACGAGACGCAAGGCCATGCGAATATCTAGTAAGATGCCAAACAAAGGGGAGCCATTAAGCTTTAAAGGAGTCTACATCAATACCATATGCACCAGTATCAGTATAGGAAGCCAAAGAATAAAAGGGCCCTGTTTTTCAAATTTCGAAATGCTAGAAACTATTCCTATGCTCTCATTGCTCCATTGAACCTAATCGATTTTGATACAAGCTGCGTCAAACATACTTTGCCGAGCCTTTTTGTGAGTAAGCCATGATAACTTGACATTCCCCCACAAGTTCAACGACAGAAGCCTAAGAATCAATCTCCATGAGTTCAGCCGACTGCACCAGTTGCCTTACCATAGCACCAACGATCTGCATTGTACTGGTCTGCAGGTTATAGAGGTGTAGACGTTCTCTAATGACGCAAATGTTGTTCTCATGGTAGTCTCTCAAAGCACTGAAATCCTTCTCGACTGTGTGAATAAGCTCGATTTGAGAGAAACCCAGGTTTCCAGAGCTCCTATCTGTTATAGATCAGCTACTCTTCTACCAACTGAGTTTTGAGGTGAGGAAACTAAGATTTCATAGTGTACCTTTGTCCGCATTGTTTTGAGGGAACAAGCACCGATACAGTGATTTATGGACCTCAATATACAAATCTATAAGACCTGTAAAAACCTTTTTCAGTTGCCCCAACTTCTCGAGCTTTTCAACCAAATCTGTAAGCTTCTTTTCTGGCTTCACGAGACACTCCTCCAACTTCGCTAACGTTGGTTGCAATGTGTCTAGTTCAATCTCGCATTGTTCCCTCATCTTAATGTTTCTTTCGGTAAGATTCGCGTTCTCTTTTAGCTTCACACTTTCCTCCCCTGAGTCCAGTTTTTCCATATCCAGGTGTCTCCTCTCCTCAACTAGTTTCATTTCCTCTTCCAATAGGGCTGCTTTCTCTTTCTGTAGCTTTGATCCCTCCTTAAGTAGCTCCTTTACCTCTTTTTTTAGCTCAAGGACCTCGCCAAGCAACAATGATGTCTTTTGCCCAATACCCACTTTCTGGTCATGAAGTGATCCTCTGATTACTATCAGCACCTCGATTCTTACGTACAATCGGGTCCAATCATCTTTTAGTTGAGGCAGATCCAGCTTCATAATGTCCTCTATGTTGGATTAAGAACCCGATATCAAGAAGTGAATATTGCGTAACAGTCGCCTTGGTGATCAAGAATGTAATTCTCCGAAAGGAGTGGTCTCTGAGAACTGAAGCAATCTGAATTATCTTAGTTAACACCGAGAGGAAGAGCAGATGTAGAGGTTGAGTTCGACTTCGATTTGGGGAGGCCTAAAAAGTGATAGCTTGTTTGCTATGAAGACACACTGATCTGCGGGTGTACGCCAAGACCGCAGGCAAAGCTCACATTCCCAGTTGTAAATCCATTCACTTTGCAAAGATTTCTAGTGTGCAAATGACCCATTCGCAAAGGCCATAACAAAGGTCGTGCTACCATACATACAGAAGCTATCTCAAAGTGACTAACGTCCACGGAGGTGGCTCCACCAAGTATGCAAACAATTCGTACACGTCTTAGGGCAATTCTCAATACAGTCTAGTCTTCTGAGTCGTCGTGATCAGAACCATTAAACTTTTTTTATTTTCCTAGAATTCAGTTCGCCCCTTTCCATTAAGACACCTAATGTACTCGATATCCTTTTCCGAACCGAAGAACCAACTTGCGAAGACCAAACAAGCCATTGCCTGTCAAGGCAACCACCTTTTTGCAGATCCGACTTGGTACCATGATGTTGATGGGAGGCATATCTGAGGAGAATGATTAAGCGAGAACTAGGGTCATAGAATAGAATCGAGTAAGAAGAGATTTATCTACCAGTAATTGCCACGGCGATCTTCGTAGCCGCCACCACCACCGCCACCGTAGCCGCGAGGAGGAGGCGAACGGCGAGGTGGGGGACGATCATATCCGTTGGCGTACGGATCGTCGTAACGACGTGGGGGAGGCCCATACGGGTCATCACGGTATCCGCGGGCGGGAGGTGGCCCGTACGGATCATCTGGAGGAGGGCCACGGCCTCCTCGGGGAGGAGAATCGTATCTTCCACGAGGGTAATCATCATAACGGCCTCCGCCTCGTGGTGGCGAACGACGACCACCGCCATGTCGATCGTAGTCACGGCGGGGACTGTAGCCACGTGGTGGACCGCGACCCCGGTAGTAAGGATCGCCGCCTTCTTGGTGGCCATAGCCTCCACGGCGTGGTGGAGAACGTGAACGGCCACGTCCAGAGTAAGGGGCCTCGGCTTGCTCCTAATGCAAAATTAACGTCTTCTTTTGGGATTCGGAGTTTACCTACATCAGCAACACATGTAACAGCATTTCCCTTGAATTCCTGTCCATCGAGCTTTTCAACAGCCGTTTTCAAGTCGTTACTAGTCTCAAACTCGACAAATCTGTGTAAAATAAGCTTCAAAGTTCCATAGGTGGTAGCATGTTAGATAAACATACCCGCGGCCATCACGTTCACGGCCAACCTCGGAGTAGACGACATCCAGCCCAGGGCGGCGTGCGAAGTCCTTTAGGTCCTATGCGCCAAAGTAAGTTGTGGTCCAGATCAGAGGCAGAAAGCATCGTGGATCCAAAACAGTCACATGGTGGGTATGAGGCAGTCCAGATCGTCCAGCCAAGAGATTTAAGGACAGCCATCCCAAATCTTACAAAAGAGGAAATAGGGAGAATCGCATGCCAAGAAAAGCATGCCAACAGAATGTGAGGTTCAAGGTCCAACATGCAAAACAGATCGTTCCAGAGGACCCAAAACCAAATGATATGGAGTATAGAGGATTGTTTTAGCTAACCTGCCAGCTAGTTCCTTCGGCCAGCCCTGTAAGCTGCATTCGAAAAGCAGTACGTCTCGGGCGAGGAGGATGGGGACGCGGGTGCTCAGGTCCGTTGTAGGCATCACGAGGGCGAGTGCCACGGGCAAACTGAACGGTCAAGCGAGAACCCTTGAGGTCAGTGCCATCTACAAAACTATTAGAATACGGGTGCCATGAGCAAACAGGCGTCATCTTACGAAAAGCTGTTCTTTATTAGCTCTATGTTCGCATCTCAAGGGTACTAGAACTTACCTGGAACGACATCACGAGCATCCATGGGGTCCTCGTACTCAAGGAAACCAAAGCCGTTCATGAGCTTGACTTCGGTGATGGTACCAGTTCCATGGCTCTTAAAGTGCTCCTGAATGTCTTCCTTCGTGACTGGATAGTGGACAGGTAGGTCAGCAACAGCGCTTCAAGGAGAACCGGAATAGTAATGGCCTGATGTGATGGTCCTGTTTCCATTCCCACAGGGCTGGCAGGGCTCGTCCACGACTAGGACCTCCAGATGTTCCCCATACGTGACTGCGACCAACGAGAAAAAGCCAGGTGCAAGGCCAGAGCAGAATCAGGGATTCTCACCATCGCGCGGAAGGTTGCCTAGGTAGAGGCGGGTGGAAGAGACGTCGTTGGCCATGTCGAGTGGCAGCAGAAAATCTCGTCAAGCGGTGGAGGCTGGGGGAGTCTGGGTAGGAGTGCCTCTTCGAAGCGAGAGGTTCCTGATAAGTATACAGAAACCAGATACGGATGATATGCCTCCGGAGCGATGAGAAGGTCCAGAGGAAGTAAAAGCGATGTGATTTCGGAAGATTGGGTCTGTGAGGTAAATAAGAGGTAGGTGAGGATTTTGCGGAGTAGGGCAACTAGCGCCATCGAAGGCTTGGCTAACCACACCAATCACAGCACCGGACGGCCTGGGACCTCGATATTTGACATTCACAAGTCATCTATCCAGAATACTAATAGAAAAGCTAAATTTTTTGATCAAGGAGGCCTTGATAATTCAGAAAAGAGCTTTATGTCCAAAATTCTAACCTATCAAGTGCGAACACGCGCGGTGAATGCTATCTAACGATATGTTTTTGGATCAAACTACAAACAAAAAAGATACGAAACCCTCCAAAACAAAAACAACAAACGAATACGAAAAATAAATACGAGATAGCAAAGTGTTCACTGAAAAATTAGGGAAATAACCTCTTAGCCAAAGCAATTACGGCGCTTGCAGCGCTTTCTTCATCGCACGGCAGAGAACTCAAGTTCGTCATAGCACACCAATAGTTTTGTTGTCAAAGTGGATGCACAAAGAAGCTCAGGAGATCTGCGTGCCTATGGCATGCATGTCCTTAAGAATATTAAGTCTTTGGAATACATTTACCAACAACAAAATTGCGATGTTGCTTAACGACCCTTTATTCTACCGCCAGAGCTGCTGGCGATGAGAACGGGGCCTCTATGACGTGACCGGCTCTCTGTATGGCCGAATTGTTGCCCGCGGCTGCGCTCAGACGTCGTTATTCGTCTGTGACCCTCTCCGCACCGATCCCATTCTGTCAAATCGTAGTCTTCTCACTAAACTTTTTGGGTAGCAGGCTCCTTGACCGATATTTCCTACCACATTATGTCTGGACCCTCTGCTTACCGGCGCGAGGGTTCAAAAATGAAAAGCTGGCGCTAAAAGTCGAGCATACGTCGCCTTTTCTGATGGATCAAGCGTCGAGTATGCAAAGATGACTCGGCTGGACTCGATGCGTTGTCATGGAATATCTTCGGGTATTCATTGAGCGAATGGGCTGCTGAGTCTATAGTTTTGGAAACATGTCTGCAAAATCGCGTTGATTTACAAGATTCTATTTTGTTTCCCTGCCAAAAGATTGCCGCTGCAAGGGAAATCAATACCGTTGAAGCCAGACGCATTTGGTGCCTGGACAAGGGTATCTTCTCCAGATTTGGTGTGCACCTTCTTTCTATTGGATTCCTGTGTATTACAATTACCATTGTGTTCTTCTCCTGGTCGCTTCAGCTTAGCATTTTCTCACACACACGAACGCATCCGACTGTTTGGGACGAGAGTGTACTGGTGGGTACTAGCCCGTCCGTTAGGACGTAAGACTACGTGGAATACAGTTTCTTGTATCCACGGATCTCCCCTTGAACCGCCTGTCAGACGATATTTTACCTTTTTTTTTTCAATACTCAAGCACGAAGGTTCATTTGGTGGCTGATAATTTTGACTTTAACGAACTTGGGTCACTACTCCACCCGGGGCTTACTCAGAAAGTAATGCACTAGAAGACCAGCTGATTCGTGTAAGAGAAAGAAACTGTTACAGTTGTGTTTTCTTCCCAGTATTCTTACATTCGTATTCTTATCTACGAACTCAAACCCCACAGGTAGGCAGCCTTTTTTCTCATCGGTGATGGACCCCCCAAATGTGTCCCGTGCCACACTCCCATATGCAGCACAGCCGCACCCATCCTCAAGGCATTCTCAACTCAACTTCCCCAGGTCGGCTGGTCCCGTCTATAAGCTTACATGTGCCCGGATATGGCCGGCAAAAGTGGACATGCCCAACTCCCAGCAGCTGAAGCGGCAGCAGGATCAGGAGCAGTTGGAGCACGCAACACCCGGCCGAGCCGGTTGGTGGCGCAGAGACACGGACCAGCCATAGTAGACTTTTGCAAGCAGGTCATATTGCGTTCCGGATTAAGGTGAACCGTTTAACTATTCGAATGTTAGGCATGAATACATATCATGTCCTTGGAAAGCGCCTGAAGTTGGATAAGGACTGTGAGATACCCAAGCAGGCTGTTGATCACAAACACCTTTACGTCCTCGTTGAACAGTCAATGAAGCGCAAGTCTTTTGCAAATAGTGACCGTAAAGAAGCACATTCAAACGGACGGGAATAAACCTACATTAGCCCTTCCCTTTTCTTCTGAGCTAGATGTCTTGGGCTAGTGATCTTAATCGCCGAGAAGAGTAGGTAGTTACATTACCATGATAAGCGCGGCATCATAGTCAGCTAGTCATCTCTAAATAGTCTCAATGACTTTCTGAAGTTTTACGTTTTCAATCAGACTTGACTCAAGGCTGCTCTTACATTCGAGTAGGCTACTCGTGCCCCAGAAACCTCTGCTAGAATTCAAATCGAGATATGATTGGGCCGCTGGAATAGATCATCATTCTACAGCATCTAAGCGCAACTCAAATACTCGTACCTCGCTATATTTAGCTACGGGAGCTTTGTATATCGAAGTTGTACGCTTTATAAAACCAGCTGAACAATAGGCACAGGTTCACGACTAGAACGCCGCGAAGCGATTCCTCGGCGTTGGGTTTGAAAGTATAACCGATATAAAGTTATTCAATGACGAAATGAGTCCTGTTCTTCATATTCCCGCCAGGTGTACTACCTACGACCTTTGCATAGACCTTTCTCACGTTCCATTGGGAATATCTTAGATAGCTCTTTATTGGCAATCCAAAGTAGACGTGTGACTAAAAGTCTTCTGCCTTGGTGAGTAAACTCTTGGTATAGTGTAGGTTTCTCCAAATTGCCAGCATCTTTTCATCGGCTCGGGAAGATGATGTATATGCCATCAACCCAATAAATATTTGATTTTCAGGTATCCGCAAAGAGTAATAGCAAGTTGAAAAAAGCCTCTAAGATACCTATTGGGAAGGTTTTCTGCAGTGTTGAATGCATATCCTGTTCTATGAGCTCCACTACCAAGGCTCTCTTCTCCAGCAGTGACTTCGAGCAAGCAAAATGCGGGCAAGAGGGGTTTACTTCTATCGTTACTAACCGCAGTTACTCAGAAGCCAACATGGTCAATGTGAGTTGGATACCCGTCAAGACTAGACGCAATGATCGTTGCATATCGTTCTGCAGCCCGCATTTCGCTTGCGTTCAGCTCACAAGTCCTGATTTCCCTTTTCACTTTCGTCCCCGGAACCATTTGAGATCTGAACCGCAGCTAACCCGATGACATAATCCCCTATTCAATGGTAACAGCACCTCCCTCCTCTCACCGCACCCTCTTCCATACCACTCGTTCGCCCGGTCTGTCTTCGCTGGTAGGGTAGCATCAAGCTTCAGCTTCCTCGCCTTGTCTCCCGCGGGGAACGCCCGAGGGCCACGACTACTACGACCATATATGACCATTCACAACCGTTCACGCGAGCACGCACCTGCTACCCACGTGCTAGAGGGAAAGGAGGCAAGGTAGACAGGGGGAGAGGGGGGTGCGCCGGGCGTGCCCATGACTAGATGAAGAGATAGGCCGATAGATTGATGGACAAAGCAGGGCGGATGAACGGACCGCACGTGGGAACAACGCGTTGATCGACGAGAGCGTCGTGTCTATAATTGGGAGGGGAGAGGGAGATGTAGTAAGGTATGGAAAGGAGGGGGGGGGAAACTGTAACTGGGGAAGAGCTATGGCTTTTCTTAGAGGATGAAATGGGGGGGTGGAGTGGGTGTTGAGAGTGGTGATCGTGGTGGCTGAGGTGGAGGAGGGGTCAGGAGGGGTGTGAGTCGACTGAGGATGTTAGGATAGGGTAGCCTAGTCTTGCTGAGGGGGGAAAGCATGTTGGTAAGGGTAAAGTATGTGTGGAATATGTTCATGATATAGAAATCCGAAATCTAGCATGTGAAAATCATTAATTGATTCGAGTCGAGTCGAGTCGAGTCGGGTTGTATCATCTAGATACCTGAGTTGGGCAAAGCAAACAAAATGCAAAACGACATCAAAAACCCCGAAACCAGGGATAATGTTACGGGTACGATATATGTGCCCAACAACATCCACACACACGACACAGTCCTTCTCGTCCACCGGTTTTCATTTTTCCAGCCTGCCCCGAAACTATCTCAAACTCTCACTTCCCCTCCCTTAAACCACAACCACAACCACAACCACAACCACAACCACAACCACAACCACAACCACAACCACAACCACAACCACAACCACACCCTTCCTCATGCACAACATACACATACATCGTGTCATCGTACTGCGTATAACGATGCCCAATCCTCAACCTTTGTCCAAACATATGTGGATAGTCCTATGTTTGTTTTTTCCCTATTTTGTAACCAAAGAGAAACACCGGATTTACTCACCCTCTGTTGAGTTAATGATAATCTATCCCCCTACCAACTCCAACTCCTCCTTTCTCCCGGCACAAAGCAACATATATAGCATAGCACATAAAAAATGATAGTGATATAGACAACATCCCCCATGAACCCCCTTCGTTAACCCCCTTCACCCATCCGTACAACCCCAATACCAAACCCCTTCATTGCGCCCTCCCTTCTCTGTATGACGCCAACCCAGCCTAGAGAATAGACAGACAGATAGATAGATAGATAGGGATAGACGGGAGGGTTGTTTCAAGCTGACGACGGAGACGCGCCTTCGAGCCAACAACTATCAATAGTATTCTACAGGGGACGGAAGAACAGTAACAATAATATCACCGATAACACCAACACTGACAACAAAATGCACCAAGAACAAGGGACAGCTAAATGTGTAGAACAACATCACGTCGTTTACTTGATTGTGTTGTCTGAATGTGAGTGTGGTGAGAAGAGTAGTATATACAAAATTCCTTTGAACCTGGTCAATATCCTGAGCACTGATATGCTTGCTTTCTGCCTCCATCTCTATCTCCCTGTGTTTGTCTCTGTAGTAGTAGACCCGAAACAGCTACGTCGCTATTATCTAACTCGAACAAGCGCCGTGACCCTGCATCCTTGACTTTTATTGGCAATGTAAGCCAGAGCGATTCGATGAACCCTTTAGAGGGAACAAAAGCAGGAAGGAGGCTTTGTCATTCAAGCGACTGAATGGGTGGAACTGGTAGGCGCGCGTTCGCGAGAGATCGAGAAAGTAGAAGAGAGAGCTGACTCGGCAGAACAGAAGTAAAAATTGAATGCCCTGTCCAGCTTACCGCCATGGCTCACTAAACCTCCTCTTAACAAGAAAACAGCGTCAGCTTAGTCTCTCAGTCAGCCAGCCTAGCCCAACACCCAAAAGCGGCCAACCCGCCGAACAGGTGCCCCCCCAACCCAAAACCAACAGCACTCAAACTTCTTCAGCCGCAAAAAGTCACTGCTGCCCCCCCGGAACCCTTCTTCTAACCGAGAAGAAACATAACAACCTCCCCAGCCTTCCCCTTCCCCTCCCCAAAATAAGCAAAAATACC
>JANIPN010488724.1:0-12712 GCA_027478595.1 Erythroxylum anguifugum
GCCTTTTTTCCAGGTAACTCGTACAAAGCCTAAGGTACGTTGCTCTCTTGTGTTTGAGCCAAGTGACCCGCAGCATCTATGCTCCTATATAGGACCCCATCCGACTATTGGCCATCGTCTACAATTCCTCCTCATTGCTTGCACTCCCCTTTCAATCATCAATCATGTCGGATCGAGGTTATCCAGGTATGCGCAGACGAGCAAGCTTTTGGGTTCTATCGGCGGACGACTCCTGCGCAGGGATTACGATTGAAGGGCTGTCATTTCTGTAGTAATTGAGAGTACAGCCAGGGGCTATTGGTATACAAGAGCGAAGTATAGGTTTTAGTCATTATATACATCTTAAATTAAAAATTCGAGGGCACTGTAAGATGAACCCCGCAGGGAGTATGGCACTTTCTGGATCATGCATATAGCCTCACACGTCGTATACTACCTAATACTGAAGCATGTTGGTCAGTCCAGAAGATGATGATTCATTTGAGATGTGTCAATATTCCCCACCTGAGTGTTGAGGATATCTTATTCGACAGTACGCGCTCTTATAGCGAGCTTATTTTTGGTTTCAATAGCGGGGATTGGTTCTGCGCCTCCTGTGGTGCGTAAAACGGGAATCGTGCTCAACCCAAGACCTCTCTGGCTTATGTCATAATAACAATGCTCAGCGGGGTCTCCAGGAATTGAGAATGACGGAAGGTATATTGCCGCTCGGACACCTACGAAAAGGCAGAGCAGGGTAGGCGAATTGCGCCATGTGCACCCGTTGGGTGTTGGATCGAAACACGGAGTTCTGAGATGCTGCTGATCTTATCAGATGAAGCTTTTTCTTGCAGCGGTGTCCCGGATGGAACTTCATAGAAAACTTCCGTTGTGTGCTCGAAAAGTCGGGCTAAATAAGTGGAGGGTCTAAGTAGGTTCTAGCCCCGTTGTAAAGCAGCAATAGCAGCAGCCCATGTGTCGATCAGATGATTCTCCAAATCATCGCTGCCGAAGCCGCACATCAGCAAAAACGCCAAGGCTAAAGCGGCCACACCCGGGACGTCATTCTTGGACCCTGAGACCAATTATGTGCAGGGCTGTCTGGCCTCGATGCGTCTTCTGTCAGCCCGAGGGGGGAACGGGGGTAGGGAAGAGCACACGAACACAACACAACACAACATAACATGCATTTGACAATTATTCTTCATTGATTTCCATCATCATCATCTTTCTTTCCCATCTTATTCTTTCCATCATCAAAGAAGCCTTATCGGTCGCCCTATTTCCGATGTTCGGCTTTTATCAATCGCAATGTTGAGGCCGGCCGTCGTAGACTTTCCCTTCGTGATGCTGGAACTGTGGCGCATCATCCGACTCCCCTACCAAAACTGGCAGACCTCGGCTCTCCGGGACGTGGTCCTGAGCGTCGGTTTCCTCATCTGCATCTGCGTATACGTGAACATATTCGTCTTCCTGCACCCCTTCTCATGGATCCTGCAGCGGAGGCGGCGCAACGCCATGCCCCGGCGACGGGACCGGCAGCAGCACCGCTGGAACCCCAACCTGGATGACGACGACGATGACTTCCGGAACCGCCGGCGCTCGCTCTCCTACTACAACCAACAGGAGCAAAGCATCTTCCTCAGCAAGCTGCCCATCGAGCTCCGCCAGGAGATCTACTCCTACGTCCTGTGCGGGCGCGTCAAGCACTTCACCAAGATCGCCTACCACGACTCCGAAGACCCGCGCGACTTCCAGCTCAACGGCATCGAGTACCGCGCCTACGAGACCGCCTACCCCCCCGTCCTCAAGCGCCTCCACTCCTCCTCCTCCGTAAAAAGCAACAAAAGCAGCAACATCATGGACAACGACCACACGAGCATTCTCTCCCTCATCCTAACCTGCCACCAGGTGTACACCGAAGCCGTCGACATCGTCTACAAATCCCCCGTCTTCAAAGTCTCCCGCCTCTTCACCCTGCACGACCTCTTCGTGACCTTGCCGCCCGCGCGCTTCGCCGCGATCCGCAACCTCAAGCTGGACTACGAGTTCCGGTGCGGCATGCCGATGGTGCGCGCGACTTTTGTGAGGGAGGACGCCGACTGGGAGCGCTTCTGGACCATCGCGGCCACGCGCATGCCCAGCCTGCGCTCCCTCGAGGTCGACCTGTGGAACCTGGACATACCCAGCATTTTGAGCCCCGATATGGAGGTCAGGGCCAAGTGGCTGCTGCCTATCGTTAAGGTGAAAGGGTTGGAGATGTGCGAGTTCTGTTTGCATCCTGCTAGGAAGGCTAATGCTATGCTGCCGTCGAATTTGCCGCCGATTAGCGAGGGGAAGAAGGGGTTGTTGAAGAGGTTGGGGGAGGAGATTGCGAGGGCGCTGATGAGTAGGAAGGATAGTGTTAAGTCGGCGCTGTTGACGGGGGAGTCGTGGTACAATGTTGATGATGCGATGTGAATAAATTGGAGATATGTGTACGTTACCGCATGTGGTGGCATATTTCAGGGTCCATATGGATATGGTTTTACGAGTAATGAATATTCCCTTTTTCCCCCCAAGACTACATGTCGCTCTACGTGTTACTCTGCTTCACTAAGATAATGCGGTAATAGTGTGTGTTCATACTATGCGCTCAAAAGATGCGTCCTTTGGGTATCTACGATCGGAAACTAATGCGCCCTGGTCTTGTCTCGGATGACGGTAGTGAATTGTGCTGTTGGAGTTACCATTGACTTTGATTCACAGGACCGACCATTGTTCTACGCCCCCTTTTGTGTTAACGGTGACCAGTTCGGGAAAAGTTTCTTTCAAGTTTAGTACAATGCCATTGTGAATCCGTCTTTGAGAGTCCTTTGTTGGTGTCGACATTTGCACAATGACACGAACAACGATCATGTGCGATACTGGCGAGTTCTTCGACTGACGCCACAAAGTAAAATGAATGTGTCCGATGAAGGTATCATATACTCTAATTCTCTAGCTATAAAGTCCCCTTGGTTTTCCTTGCCATTGCCTAATAACCAACACCAAATACCCCCCTTTTGCTAACTTCTATTTACTATCATCACCACATTCTAGCAAATACCCATCAATCACCGACACGATGCCTTCTCGTCGCCGTCGAGACCGAGGTACCACCCTCCCATTTTCTTCAGCGCGAGGCCGTTTCTGGCCCGTCACATACCGAGCACCCGAGTCCCATCTATTCCGCGCACCCGAGTCGCCGCCGTCGAGTTCCAGCGAGTCGGACGACCAGGATTATCATCCTCCTCCCTACTATCAACGAAACCCCTGGGATGACTACGCCTCGAGTCTGCCTACCTACCAGGGCTGGGGCATATACATCCCTCCCTACCAGAGCCATGGCACATACATCCCTGCCTACAGAAGACAGCCGGATCGGGGAACACATGAACAGCAGCACGGTCGTACTAACGAGGCGGTCCATGCTAACGGGGCGCATCTAGTAGCCGACTCCCAACAGCAGCAACCCGTTACTGCAGCAGCGTCCTCGTCTGGGCAGACCCAGCATCGACGACCGGACAACGCTCGCGCCGCTCGGAAAAAAGAGTTCAAGTCGAATGAAAAACTCACCGGCTCAGACAAAGACCACATGGATAACGAGTCGGAGGAGTTCTTCAAACGGGAAGAAGAGCTCAGGGCTAAGAACGACGAGAAGGCGAAGCGAGTCAAGTTCGTAGTCAGGGGCGACAAGAAGAAAGATGGCGGCGCCGGTAACGTCGACGAAGAAGACGACAACGGGGAGGAAACAAGGAAAGAAAATAGGGTACGTAACACACCATTGTCCCGCGGCGAAGATCGTCGCGAAGGAGGATGGAGCTTCGTGAAGCTTCCTCCGGCTTTTGTTCCCTTCGATGCTGAAACCTCGAGCAGCGTAAGCGTAAGCGAGAATTCGGAGATGGACCTTCGAAGAAGAATCTCGGGAAATATCCCGAGTAGATGATCTTAGGTGTGTTAGGGGTTCGAAGGCTCTTCCCCCCCCATTCCCCGAAATGAGTGGACTTGCTCAGAGAATGGGATAACCCCGATTGTCCGTCGTAGCTTGGAAAGTCGCCTCAGAATTATGAGTAGGAAGGGCACATCGTGAACAAATTGTTTTGTAACCTGCAAGAATTGCTTGCTTGCTGCGTTTTGGAATTTCTTTATCTTTATCATACACACAGTCTTTTACTGCGAATAGTTTATGGGTGACACAAGTCGTCCCTACTAGAATGTTTTCAATAAACTCTCTAAACTTTGCGCCATCCGTGTCTTGTGCTACTCCATCGTGAATGCTCCCGTTGTATATTTTAATACATTTCCAGAATCCCCACACCAATTATATACCTCACTAATTATATTTGTTTCACTTCCTCTTTGAAGGACCCTTGATATTTGGATACAGACGAGCCAAATGGTAGTTGATCGTGTTCTTCTTCTGTCCTTTCGGTCGCTTTCAAATTTTGTTAGCGGTGAGCTTGATCAGCTGAGCAGTTCACAAACCGGTGCATCTACGCAAGCCTTTAGTGATTGCTCAAGCGCTCTGCATCCCTCCGCCGTATATCCTGACGATGCCCAGCAAGCTGTAGGTACAGTTAGCACGTGGCATTGAAGTAATTCCAAGCAACCCGGCCATCGATATTGTGTAGAGCTTTCTAATTCGAGTTCAAGTACACAGAGGCATTGCTAGCTATTCCATGTTCAAACTGTGTCTCTATGCCCAGCCAGCGAAATGATCATTGTTTGTACACTTTTGACGCCGGATGACTTGAGGGGACAAACTCACCCAAAACACTACTCAATACGCCTGTACATGGGTTGGTAACATGTTGATTTGGACGTCTCACGCGCAATTTCGGGAGGGGTGGTAATCGTATAGGATTGATTCCGGTCGGGGTGCCCTTGGGAGGCATTGTAGAGAGCTGATTCGGGAAGCGCGAGGGCGTACCGGAACGAGAGAGACAGTATTAAGAACTACCGTCAACACGCTGAGTTTTCGGTTCAATTCAGCGACTCATGGCAACCTAATTAGCTAGGAAGCGAGGCTCGTTCAATGTTTATGAATGGGTGTGTGCGGTGAAACCGATGCGGAGAAAAGCTTCATAGAATCTGGCACAGTGCTTGTCTTGGCGTCTTCTGCCGGATAAACGTTCTGCCATAGCCCGCTGCATGAGCATGTCCTCACTGAAAAGTTTAAGTGGTCGGGGCGCCTGTGTGGCTTGGGGGATTGAGGCAGGGTCGCGTCAAGAGCGCGTGGGCATACGGATAGCCAGATTCGACAAAGCCATTGATACAATATATGTTTATGATGCGCTGTCTAATTCTTCTCTTAAACTTTTGCGTCCTCAAATTCTACAAGGTGCATCATGTCTTGGAACCGCATCTTCACGACCGACGCCTACACATAGGATAGTCCTAGAATGAAGAATAAAGCCAGCGGAGAATCGCTCGAGTCCAGGGTTATTTCTCTCGAAGGGCAGTTTGAAGGGCCCTGGACAAGTGCCGAAGGCTCGCATTCTGATACTGCAGCGGACAGGATAGTACAACTCGAGCTTCAGGTCAAGGGATTGATGAAATGGGTGCACCACGTCAACAACTCCGTCAACGATGATGCACCACAAGAGCAAGCTCCATCTCCAGAGGAATTTATCGAGTCCACGCGAGCGACATTGGAAGGTTCGAGGCGGAAATCGCGTAGGTTGAATCCAACAAAATCAAGAAGTCAAGCTCTGCCTCGTTCTCCGGCTTCTCCACATCCTTTACCACGACCTTCGGAGCCTCTAGCTGAGGAGCTCTGGGGAGAATGCCTATACAGCTACCCTCCTCTGAATGAAGCTTTTTCAGAGATCCGGATTCTAGCTCTGCGTCTAAGTAACGACCCTCAGCAGCCACTACAAGGCCGTTTGGTGACCATATCTCTCGACCAGAGGAAGAATGTCAACCAGCAGTCGCCTGCAAGTTCTTTCGCTACGCTATCTTACACCACCAGCAGTCGCCTGCAAGTTCTTTCGCTACGCTATCTTACACCTGGGGCGACCAAGCAAAGACCAACCACATTCTGATTAATCAGAAGAGGCTCGGTATCACAGCTTCTCTGTACAAGGCATTGCTTAGGTTGCGTGAGCTCGAAAGTAACCTACCTCGCGACGAACGGCCGAGTCACTTCGAGACCTATTGGTGGATCGATGCAATCTGCATCAACCAGGAAGACATCGACGAACGCAGCAGTCAAGTGAGGTTGATGACCCGCTTGTATAGGCATAGCAAGATTACTCACGTTTGGCTCGGTGAAGAGTCAAGCAACAGTGCGCAGGCAATGGCACTCATTCGGAAGCTGGCATACGAACCGCAAGCTGGCGCCGAAGAGAAGGAAAGTTGGGAGTATGTGCGCAAACCAGGTCAGACGCATCGTCCCGGAGGGCCAGGTCGACCGACGATCGAGTTGCCGGTTGTATTAGAACTTTCCGGTCAAGAAAGAAAATCCAATCGCTTAGCAATCACGTCGTTCTTCCAACGGCCTTGGTGGTCGCGCGTTTGGGTCAGACAAGAGGTTGCCCTGACTGATCACGTCACGGTCCACTGCGGTAGAGAGAATATCGACTGGTATAGCGTTATGAAAGTTGCGCAAATTCTCAGCTTACTTACCAGCTTGGACACGGGATCTGGTCTACGAGAGGCCAGGGCTACAGGCAACATGGAGATGTCTTGTTTCGAAGTAGCCAGCAGTCTCCAGGCCATTCGATCACGAACCGGAACTTCGCACTCTAACTACGTCTCTCTCGATTCGCTGCTGGTGTATTCTCGAGACTGTCAGTCATCAGACCCGAAAGATAAAGTCTACGCCATGCTTGGGCTTACGGATCCTGATGAGATAACGCTGGTACCTGACTATCGAAAGACAACCCAAGAACTCTACACAGAGACTGCTCTGGAGATGTTAAGGTCAGGGATCGATTTCTTCCGAATCTGTCATAACCAAGATCTTGACCGCAAGCTGAATTCGCCGTCCTGGGTACCCGATCTATCCGTGCCGCTTCAACATACTCCGATTGAATCCAACAAGCAATGGATCTTCACAGGGGCACCACGAAACATCTTTCCCGGACGGATCGAGTTTGCATACGCGCAACACGAAGCGTGCCTGCACATCAAAGGTGCCTTATTCGACAGCGTAGCCAACATCGGCGAGCCTTCGATGAACGATCCCAAGACTTGGCACAGTTTTTACAAGCGGACGGGCGACATCCCCAAAGCCTTTACTAAATACCGCAGAGCCTTTACTAAATACAGCTACTTCTATATGAACGAAGATACAGAGCAATGGGAGAAAGAAGTCGTCCACCCACTGCTCCAGTCAAACTCCAAATGGGGCACAGGACTCTCTACTACTAGTTTCGGCACAGGTGCATTCGGAGCAGCGCCCACGCAACAACGCGGACTGTTCAACATCGGCACCTCTCCTTCTCTCTTCGGCAGCAACGCAACGTCAAACATCGTATGGACCCCACTATCCAACCGCAACCCCAAGGATGACCCGCACGTCCGCCTCGCCCAACAACTCCTCTCATCCCGCTCCATGACCAACAAAGACCGAGAGGACGCCGAACACAGCAACAACAACAACAACAACAACAACAACAACAATAACCCCAAGCCCAGCTTCGACTCCCCCCGCGGCCTTTTCGACAGCAACTCCAACGCGTTCGACGCGTTCAGCAACAGCAGCATCGCCGCCAGCGCCGTGGAGGTCCTGATCAGGGGCAGGCGCCCCGTGCGTTCCGAGCGGGGAGCGCTGGCGCTGGCTCCGAACGGCACGAGGCGAGGCGACAGGTTCTGCATGTTCCAGGGGTCCAGCGACCCCTACGTTATTAGAAAAGTCGGCGGCAGCGGCAGCGGCAGCGGCAGCGGCAGTGGCGAGAAGGATACGTACGCGCTGGTGGGGCAGCTCTGTGAGTTTTTTTATTTTTTTATATTACTTATTTTAATCACCAAGCTTTTATGATGTGGGATCTGTACAGCAATAGTGGCTTGTAATTTGCGGCTAACCTTTTCATAAAGGTTTTCTGTGTAACATTCAAGCTGGGTCGATACCCAATATCGCTGAGATCCAGGTGATAAGGCTAGTATAGCTGCGAAGAACGTCTTCTTGGACAAGGCTTGACCTAGTCATAGCCGTCAGTTAACTTCCTATAGCCTTGATTGATCATAGAGATGATTCAGAAGCATAAGATATCACACTTTTATCGGCATTTGAATGATGGGGCACTTTAATGCAACTGTGTATCGTATTGTCTGAAGTTCTGCAAGTGTGTATTATCTGTGATATTCGGCATTTTGAAGCCAGTAAAGTAAGCTATACACTTGAGCCCCATCAATAGAGAGCTATAATATCTACTGGGTGGTGTTGAACGTCTAATTTCTATCAGTAGACCCTTAACATCATGTTCATGAAAAAAAAAAGCATATACCACTCCTGAACCGTCTAACAGCCGCTCTATAACCAGAATCCTGTTTTCGTATCTACGATGAGAGAGCCCCGGAACCAGCCCATCAAACTTGAAAAGTCTTCAACACGCTATCGAGCTTCGTCTCCATCTCATCGAACTCGCCCAAAGCCGTACTCTGAATCGTAACCGCCCCGCCCGCCCCGATCCGCCACACATCGTGCGGAACCTCATCCCCCTCCCCCTCGGAACAACCAACCCCATCAACCCCTCCTCTTCCTCCTCTTCCGCCTCCTCCATCCCTTCCATAATCATCCTTACGCTGCGTAGCCGCCGCCGCCTTCTTCAAAGGCCTCTTGACGGTATCCTGGTCCCACCGCGTAGCCGTGCGTATAACGACCGAGAAATCCCCGCCGCCGCCGACGTCCATGTAGCCGACGACGCCGGAGTATATGCCCCTGGGTCTGTCCTCGAGGTCCCTGAGGATCTCGCACGAGCGCTTCTTGGGCGCGCCTGTCATCGAACCCGGCGGCAGCGAGGCCCTGAGCACGTCGATGCCCCTCGGAGGCTGCCGTCGTCGTGCTTCGCTCGTATTTGCAGCACCACCCACATTAGCACCTGTTTCGGCGGAAGCCCCGCTGTTGTTGTTGTTGCTGTTGTTGTTGCTATTGCTGTCGTTACTGCGGCTGCTGCTACTGCTGCTGCCACTACCACAAATCCGCCCCTCGATCACAGAAACGAGCTGGTAAACGGTCCTGTACTCCTCGACCTGCATGAGCTTGGGGACGGTGCAGTTAGCGGCGCCGATCACGCCGCTCAGGTCGTGGCGGATCAAATCAACAATCATCAGGTTCTCGGCGCGCTCCTTGGAGGTGCCCAGGAGACGCTTGGCGGCGGCCAGGTCTATATCCGGGGTCTTCCTCACGGTGCCCTTGATGGGCCGGAACTGGCACCGCCCGGACCGCGTCCAGTTCAGGAAGCGCTCCGGGCTGCTGCCCACGACGGTGGCGTGCGGGAGGCGGATGAAGCAGCCGAAGGGGGCCGGGTTGTTTTCGCGGAGCTTCTTGTAGATGATCCAGGGGAGGAGGTGGTGGTGGGGGGAGTTTGTTGTGGTGCGGGGGATGCAGACGTGGGTCTCGTCGGTGAGGCAGAGTTCGTACGAGTCGCCTGCGGAGAGGGAATCTTGGCATTTGAGGACTTTCTCGCAGTAGGCGTCCTTTGCGGGTCTTTCGATGTAGGAGCTTCTTATGGCGTCTTCGAAGATGATGTCTTCGGATGTGGAGTCGCTGAGCATTTGAAGCAAGCGGTCGTCGTTATCGTCGGATGAGCCAAATTTGCCGGAGCGTTTGTCGATTTTTTTGCCTGTCTCCAGCAACCACGTGTTATCTCTGTCAATGAGTGATTGTAGATAGACCTGTTTCTTTTCATGATCGATGACAATGCTCCGCTCAATAAATGCAAAGTTCACGTCTGGTGCATATATCGCCTGTTGAACTCCTTTCACGTTTAGCGTCTCCAATCCAGCCTCGTAGGAAATATATCCCATCCAGCCTCCCCAGAATGGAGATTCGTCAGGACGATCAGGTGCGGTTGGGGCATTTTTGTCAAGAGTCCTTTGAAGAAGAGGCCACAAATCATTTATAGAATCGACCTCAAACTCATCGTTTGGCCCACCTCTCGCGCTGACAAGAAGACGCCTATCATGGGCCGTGTACGTGAGCTTCATACCAGTATCCTCTGATACTAATCCCACTATGCTGTACCGACCTGAATTGTGGCCCTGAGAGTCCAGTATCACTGTTTCCTTGTCAGTGAGCCCCATAGCCTCGCACACATCCACAGTAGTCATTGCACCCAAAGGGTGAGTCGCCCATAGGAAAGATCCCTTATTATCCGGAAGTATATTGCCCGGGAGGCAAGAACCGAAAAGAGTATCAACTTTCGCAGACACATCTAATCGAGAACCGCTGCGTTCCGGGTATGCCATTGGCTGCGAAGGCCTGCTCAACAACGGGACCTTCCCCGCCTTCCTCACCCTCCCTCTCTCCTTCAACCACGCCCTCGCCGCAGCCCACCAGTTACCCACGATCCCTTTCCCCTCATCCACAGTGCATATCGACTCCGGATGAAACTGCACCCCCCAAAACGGCTTCTGGGCGTGCCTAACCGCCATAAGAACCGGCCCATTCTCCGCATCCGACAGATCCCATGCCAGCGGCTGCAGCTCCGGACACCTGTGCGACCTCGCCCACAACCCCTCGCTCTCTACCGCAGCCGCAGCAGCACCCAAAATCACATTTTCACCTCCCTGCTGCTGCACCTCGTGCCCGATATCCGCGCAAAGCGAGTGATACTGCGTCGCCTCAAACCCTCCCACCTCCAGTCCCTCGAAGATGTCCGTCCCGCAATGCACGACCGGATTCACGAGCCCGTGCCGGGGCTTTTTCATGCGCTCGATCCGCGCACCCGCCGCGTACGCGAGCGACTGGAATCCCAGGCAGATCCCCAGGATGGGCAGCTGGTGGGCGTCGGGCAGGGTCCATAGTTTGCTGATGATGCCGACGTCCGCGTGGTTGTACGGGTGGCCAGGGCCCGGGCCGACGACGACGGCGTCGAAGTGCGAGAGGAGGGGGTGGAGGGGAGAGTTGGAGTTGGAGTCGTCTTGGTTGGAGGTGGCGGTGGCGTCGTCGTCGTAGTCATCGATGCGGATGACTGTGATGGAGGCGGAGGGGATCTTGGCTTCTAGGAGGCCGACGATGTTGTTGGAGAAGGAGTCGTAGGCGTCGATGTAGAGGATGCGTGGGCTGGAGTCCATTGTGTGTATTGATGGCGAGGAGCGTGGATGAGGTAGGTTATCCGAGGTTGGAAGAGAAGGTCTGGGGTATCTATCTATAGGAAAGATCGGTTGATGAGTTCGGTTCGGTCGCTTCTTCCTGGCAACCAGAATACCAAACAACGTCTATCCAGGTATAACAGAAACTTCTAAACAATAGGAAACTCTATGGGAATTATAATAGAAACTCGTATCCATGAAGTTGGCGTGTGGTGAGTAGGTAGGGAATTAAATGACCGCCATCATGATGTCGATACCTGATGATAAGACCAAGGGAAACAAACTAGGGCACTGACTAAAAGATTAGATGCTAATTAATTAGTGGTGAAGCAGCTAGTCACGCAATTGACTCGCCTTGTTAGTTTGTCCTTTTTATATATATATAACTTTGATGCCGATGAAGTCTAAAATGCAACATTCTAATCGTCTATCAAAGGATGATGATGGAACGGCGTTTAGTCGATATGTGTTACAGATATATATGGGACGAGTCAAGCGAATCTCTCCCATGGTCGCATGCCGCGCTGACCGACTATTCGGAAAAGTGCGCAAGTGGCCGATAAAAGATTCCCGGGATCAAACCAGCAGCTTTCGAGAATTTCTTTCGTTCACTCGGGGCCAAACGGAAGCTGCACTACGATAGTGGAGGGAGGGAGAGGGGCCCGCGTTCTAGATCGACTCCACCAACAGGCGACGTACGAGTACGGGGGGCGTCTTACTTGAAGGAAAGCGAAAGCGGGCCATGTTATTCATTGCTTTCGAACAACTAAGCTTATCAAAAAAAAAGTAAAGCTTTATAGAGTTTACCTATATAAGGTCCGATTTAAGCTATAGCCGATCCTATGCGTGCCAACAATTTGGGTAGAAGGAAGGCCGTTGAAATAATGCGCTCGTGCACCCATCGTTCAGTAATAGAGCTGCTACGCACGCCTGTGACGTCTTGGCGGTCTTGACGACGACGACAACAACGATGTCAGATTCTCGGCTTATCCTAAGGTATTATGAGATTCATATAGTATTTCGACTGTAAAACGGGTAGGAGCAGCCGAGTCGCAAGCCATAACACCCCTGGCATTTGTATAGTGCTTACAATAGCCTATTGATGAGATGTCAAGCCATCGAGTGCGACTGCGACCAGCAGCGGAGAACGACAGCTAGCTAGTCATATCCCATTCCACCATCATCAACTCAATCCTTTCTCTCCACCTCAAACCTTCCCCTTCACCTCAAACCTTCCCCTTCACCTCAAAATCTTCCTCTTTGCCTCAAACCTTCCCCTCCGCCTCAATCCTTTCCCTCCGCTCCTCCTCCTCCTCCTCCTCCCATCCTAGCAACCAGTCCCGCAGCCACCTCCCTCGCCTCTCTCCTCAACTCCCCTATTCATTGTCCATGTTTTAATTGTCCAGTAACATTATCGTCCCATCTTCTCTAGGCTGCCGAAAACCTTGACTTT